>WNGS01011018.1:23405-62720 GCA_020271785.1 Procambarus virginalis
ATTTATATATATATATATATAAGATATTATATATATATATATATAATATATATAATCTATATAGATATATATATATATATATAATATTATATATAATATTATAATATATATATATATATTATATATATATATAAACCATTTATATATATAATGAGTAACAGAGGTCCCAGGACATAGGACCCAGGATATTATTTTACATGTGTAGTATGTATATTTATGTAGTATATTTGGCATATTTAATGGCATTTAGTTAATGCCACTTAGTGGCATGTCTCTGCACCCTTTCCAGTTTGTTGAAATGCTTCTTAAGATATGGGCACCATACAACTGCTGCATACTCCAACTTTTTTCCAACAAAAATTGTAAGTAGGTAAATACTTGCAAAATTTATAAAAAAAATGAAAAGTTACATGGCAAGAAAAAAAAAGATGAGAGAAAATTGTAGGTACAGTATATTAAAGCACTTAGGTAGGTAAGATTGATTACAATGACAGCTTGAATGGTAGTTGACAAAAATTGGTAGGCACAATACAGCATATGGCTAGCACATACAAGAAGACAGCAATGAAAAATCCTGTTTCCTAGTTCTGCATCTGTTTTGGTATAACACCTTCTTTTTTATTAGGCCTGCAATTATGAATGGCTTTATAACCAGCTAAGTTGTAGAGTTGGGTATAGTCTTTACTTAGCCAAGTTTCTGTTAAAATGAGGGTCCGTCTAATTACCACAAGCTACACAAGCTTCACAAAGCTTCCTGGCAATACGTTAGTAATGAATAAATATGATAGGTTAGGTTGACCTAACCCAACCCAACCCAACCTAACCTAACCTAACTGACACTTGGATCGTCGACTTGATTTGGCGTCACCAGCTCTTTATTTTCGTCTAATTTCGTTATAAAAAGATACTTTTTCAGATTAAAATTGTTTTTTCGTGTTGTACATTCAGCACCAACATTATAATGAGTAAAATATATCATATTTATTCATTACTAATGCATTGCCAGGAAGCTTTGTGAAGCTTTGTGTAGCTTGTGGTAGCTTGTGTTAATTAGACGGAACGTTAAAATGATACTTTTATTATGTGCGATGTTAGTGCAACTGGTCTATAATTCTTTGCCAATGCTTTGCTCCCTTGTGTAGAGGGGCTATGTCTGCTACTTTAAGTGCATCTGGTATCTCCCCCGTGTCCAAGCTCTTGTCCAAGCTCTTCCTCCACACTATACTGAGTGCCTGTGGTACTGGCACTTTGCATTTCTTTATAAATATTGAATTCCATGAATCTGGACCCGGGGCCGAGTGCATGGGCATGTTTTCAATTTCTCTTTCAAAGTCTAGTATGCTCGTGTTGATATCGGTTATATTTACAGGTGTTTGAATATCCTGCATAAAGAAATTCTCTGGATCTTCCACTTTCATGCTGTTTATTGGAGTGCTAAACATGTCCTCATGCTGCTTTTTTTAGGATTGAGTGGTTGAGTGAAAATTTGTCACAGAATCTAAGTTTTATTTATTTATTTATTTATTTATTTATTTATTTATACATATACAAGAAGGTACATTGTGAATGTGGGGATACATAACATGGTAATTACAATCTTGTAAAGCCACTAGCATGCGCAGCGTTTCGGGCAGGTCCTTAATCTAAAAAAAAAAATTTAAGTAGGTAAATACTTGCAAAATTTATAAAAAAAATGAAAAGTTACATGGCAAGAAAAAAAAAGATGAGAGAAAATTGTAGGTACAGTATATTAAAGCACTTAGGTAGGTAAGATTGATTACAATGACAGCTTGAATGGTAGTTGACAAAAATTGGTAGGCACAATACAGCATATGGCTAGCACATACAAGAAGACAGCAATGAACACAATGATAAGGTTGTTTGGGTTAAATACAAAAAAATTAGGAGATTGGGTAACACTAGGTACAGAGCAAATTAAAGCTCAGTGTAGTAAACTAAGAAGATGAAATTAGGTACTCTTTGGTTTTGCTTTTAAATAAGGCAAAAGTTTTACAGTTTTTCAATTCACTAGGGAGTGAGTTCCATAGACTAGGTCCCTTAATTTGCATAGTGTTTACACAGATTAAGTTTGACCCTGGGGATATCAAAGAGATATTTATTTCTGGTATGGTGATAATGGGTCCTATTACATCTGTCCAGGGAGAGTTTCAGAGCATGGTTTGCATTTAAGAACAGGGTTTTATAAATGTAGCTGACACAAGAGAATGTGTGGAGGGAGTTAATATTTAGCAAGTTTAGGGATTTAAACAAGGGAGCCGAGTGTAAAAATCCCATTAGTCTGTATTTCATGAAAATTATTAATTTTTTGAGAGCACGTTAAAGAGATAAAACTGTATTAAGCCTTTTAGTCCATACATGGCAGCTACTGTTTATACCAACCAAAAATCATTTACAAATGTGGCTAATCTATGATTGACATAATCAAGTAATTTAATCCATAAATCTATTACCAACTTTATGCTTATTTCTCTTTTTGGGGAGAACAACCCTTAATAAGATTTTTCAATTTTGTAGATGACATCTGAAAAGCGGTACGCTGTGGTAGGCTTCAATGATCATAGTGTGGGTATCATCTCCACAACCTGGATTAAAAAATCTGATGATGTAAGCATTACTTTGAAACTAAAAAAATTGCATATATTGTGTTGGTTTAAAAATATTCCAAATTAGTGCTAAAAGTAGCATGTAACAGTTTAATTTGACTTTTCAGAAAACCATATTGTGCTGGTGGCCTCGGAGCAGGCACACAGTTAGTGCCCAAAAGCATGAAAAGCCGGACACAACAATCTGGCGAGTGCATGTCATATCAACAATCCTATCAACAACCGGTAGGTATTAAATTTATAATTATTAAGATTTAAGATACAAGACACCTATTCATTCATTCACCATAACTTTAACACTGCAGACATAAAAACAGCATTATAATTATATTTTAATCACAGGATGGGTTTCCTCATAGCTACTTAAGACTTGTGTGCCCCAGTTATAAGTTCCAAATCATGTACGTAGTATTAATAAACATCTCTTTAGGAAGCTGACTTAAGTTATTTCTTAGTGTTCACTACTCCACTAGGTAACGATAAATATATATCTCACTGATATATTACTAATTATATTCAATTATTACAGATGATTTCGACGTTGCAAAACGAAGATGCTTAGCTGCGGAAGACACTTCTAATGTGGAAACTGAAGACAATATGGGCTATCCTCAACAACGAAAAAGGAAACCATGCTACAAATATGAAGCAGAGAATTCCGAGAATAACAAACGTAAGCATTGATAACCTACTACAGTAATTAAAAAAAAATTACAACTTGAAAAATGCCGTTCAGTACATTAAACAATTTAAATACTCTTTAGCAGCTTTACTCTTATCTAGCCAAACACAATATACTTAGCTCATGTCAATATGGCTTCAGACCCAAAAAAAGCACTAATGATGCACTTATTAGTGTGATTAACTTGATTCATTCAGCTCTTGATAAAAATGAGTTCCCTGTTGGGTTATTTGTGGACCTGCGTAAGGCTTTTGACACTGTCAACCACCAAAACCTTCTTCTTAAATTACATCATTATGGAGTCAGAGGACACTCCCTGCAATACCTCAAATCCTACCTTACTGACAGGCTCCAGTATGTTTCTGTGAATAATTCAATTTCTCCCACCCTACCCATCAACATTGGTGTTCCTCAGGGCAGCATACTTGGCCCTCTCCTCTTTCTCATCTACATTAATGACCTTCATAATGCCTCCCAACACCTCAAACCAATTCTATTTGCTGACGACACAACCTTCATTTACTCCAGTCCTGACCCCCTTGCTCTAAATGCCACAGTGAATACTGAGCTAGAGAAAGTCCATCTTTGGCTAACTGCTAACAAACTCACCCTTAACATTGACAAAACTTTTTATATTCTGTTTGGCAATAAATCCTCTAATCATATAAATCTCAAAATAAACAATACCCCTTCCCCCCTTCTTAACTGTTTTTTTTCTCAACTCATTTTATTCCTTATGCTCAATTAGTCTTAAGCCTTAGTCATTTAAGTTTTTCATGCCCGAAACGCTTTGCGTAATAGTGACTTTAGGCATTGTATGTACTAGCCCTATCTATAACTCCATCACTCTGTACAATCTCTTGTATGTATGTACCTTATCTAAATAAACATTTTGATTTTGATTTTGATTTTGATTTTTTAAATAATTTCAGGCAATCATCACTCGTCTCAATCCAAGAAGAAGTGTTCGCCATCTTCATATGAGAATACACCTTCAAAAGAAATGTCCTCCGCAAATACCATATTATTCTGGTATATTAAGTGAATGTAAGGATTAGTAGTAAATAACATTAAAAGTTCTAAATTGATATTTAACCATGCTTCCTTTGTTTGGTTATTTATGCTCTTGGTTTAAAAAAACTAAAAACTGCTCTAAACTTAGTTCTCTTGCTGTTTTTTTTTTTAATTCCTTCTGGAAGTACTAGAAGCTTTGAGTAATTTTTGTGCTTATCTGGAATTTCTATATAGAAATGTGTTTATTTCTAATTGTTTTATGTTAAGCATATTATTCTTTTATGTGCATTTATTCTGCGCATATGGGGTCTAGTGAGCTTTTCCCACTTTGTCTAGCAGGTGCTTTTCACTTGTCACAGTTCAGGGAAATTTTGGTTTTCCTTTGATCTAGTCACTAGAAACAAGCAGGTTTGTTATTACCTTTATTTCTTTTTGTTTGGCTTTGGGGGCCTTACTTCCCGGGTTCCAGCAGGTGCAGTCACCCTCTTATGTACTTTAATGATTTCTTTCGGATTCTTTTTATTATCTGTAGTTTGGGTTCTTAATTTATTCTTGGTTTTATTGTTTTCGGTTCTAGATAGATTTTGTCTAAATTTTGTTGATTTCGACGATGGGTTTTGTTGTCCTGAAGGCATTTTACATTGGCGGTCCTCTGCATTGGTTGAAGTAGCAGGTCCCAATGGTCCCAGGGTTACTTGCTCTTGGGTGTGGCCCGGACAATGTGAAGTCCAGTATTGACTTCTTTCCTCTGCCGAGTGTGGTACCTAGTGACGTGAGGTCCACATGTAGTCTCCTGTTTTTGGAGCTGGTGTTCCTGCGACCCCCCCTCGTTTGTAGGCATCCTTCCTTTATGTCGCTGGGTTATCTAGATGTCAGTCCGTCCGGGGTATTTCGGTGCTTGTGCTTTAAAACCTTCTGGATTGGACTATGTTGGAGTAGTCAGAGCATGGCCCCCCCTCTTTCTCATGTTAGTTTAAACTATTAATGACTTAATAATAATATTTGGTTAACAAGTGTGTGTAATAAACATGACTACTTTTCAGCAAATAGAAAAGGATGAGGCTTACATTTCAACGACTATATTTCTCTTGCTAATTTTGTTAATTGTTGAGATGTATCTCTCTTCATAACCCACACACTTATCTGCTTGATGGGGTTCTGATGGGGCTCTGGGATTATCATAGAGGATTACATGCTGTTATGGAAATAGTCAACTAGAGGGTTATTTTGTAGACCAGGGTCAATATTGAAATCACCTCCTAGAATGATGTGATTTTTGTTGAGATGTTATTTATGATAAGATTCCTTATAATAAATAAGTTATTTATGATAAGATTATATATATATATATATATATATATATATATATATATATATATATATATATATATATATATATATATATGCAGAATAACCACATGTGAAAAATAGAAAATGCTTAACGCATTTTCGGCTAATTCGCCTTCATCAGAGCAAAGGAGAATGAAGATCATCTTCATTCTACCTTGCTCTGATGAAGGCGAATTAGCCGAATATGCGTTAAGCATTTTCTGTTTTTCACATGTGGTTATTCTGCATACTTGGATCAGTGTTTTTGTGATAATTGTTGCATATATATATATATATATATATATATATATATATATATATATATATATATATATATATATATATATATATATATATATATATAATATTTCTATCACTTGCTCTTAAGATTGTTTCATTTAATAGAGGTAGGTCATAATTGTTCTCTGCTGCTAATACTGATGCTAAGGAGTCACTTACAATTAATGTATCAAGTTTGGAGACTTGTACACATTTCAGTGCAAGGAGCAAGGCAAATAGTTCAGTCTGAAGGGTAGAGGCCCAGTTGTTTATACGGACTCCCCACTCAAAGTACAAGCCATCGCCCATTGTCAGAACAACTGCACTTCCAGCTGCACCCGTGGTGCGGTGTAGGGAACCATCAGTGTATATGATTTGAGAGAGAGAATGCTCTGTGAACACAGCATCAATATGGCTTAAGGCGTTGAGCTTTGCCTCAAGACGAAGCTTGGGCTGATCTCTAATTTGCTTCTTGGGAGGAAAGGGAGGGATTAAAACTGGAAAGGGTGTAACCTCCCACGGTGCAGGAAAGTGCCGTTGTTGTTTCTCTTGGTACAAATCATGAATCTGATACATTCTGAGTTGAGTTCCAGTTTTTGTTATCCATTTGAAACAATGCTGATCTTCAATAAAGTAATTCTGAAGGGCTTCTGTGCAAGGATTAGGATGAGTTAGCCTAAGTATTTTTATACCAATTTGACAGTTAATTTCAGTAACACGATCAACAACGCTCAGAATATTAAGTTCCTTTCTCATATTAAGTATCTTTGTGGTACGAGGGCACCCAAGGATTATCCTCAAGGCTTCGTTCTGCAGTTTTTCAAGCCCTCCAAGCTTTCTTTCAGGCATCAAAACAAGCAGAGGTGCAGCATAATCCACTAAAGATCTGATGTATGCAAGGTACATCATTTTGACAATTCTGACATTGGCACCATAGCCTGAGTGATAACCTGCGACAGCCTTGAGAGCTCGGAGCCTCTCTTTATACTGACGACAGAGTCTGAATACAACAGGCCCATACAGTGGCACCTCAAGGCCAAGGTATTTGAATCTGTTTACATAGTCAAGCTGGGAGCCATCAGACAGTTGCATCTTGCGAACAGCTCCTCCCTGCCTGGGTGGGCGCCGATTTAATATCTTTGTTTTCTCTGCTGAGATAATTAAACCTAGATCCTGACATGAGTCTAATACAGAGTTAAGAGTGTTCTGCGTGATAGCATACCCAGTGGTGTGTATCATTATATCATCAGCATAGCTAATGATGTGGACGTTGGGTTTGCTCGGTATAGAGTTTAACAGCGTGTTTATTAAGATATTAAATAAGGTAGGACTGAGGACACCACCCTGCGGGGTACCTAGTTCAAAGTCTCTTGTTACACTCCTATGCCCCTGGAAAAATACAGATGACTTCCTGTTGGATAAGTAACCCCTGATCCAACAAAGAAGCCGACAACCAATATTCATTCTTGCAAGCTCACTCAAGATAACATGTCTATTTGCAATGACTTGGAGATACTATGAACATGTTTGCCATACAATTTTTGTTTTCTCTAATAGTCACATACCATAGAGAAAACGTCATTGTATTGGATTTTCGTGGTAAGACTATTGTATTATTGACACGACGAGTGTAATTAATCGACGTAGGTTTTTTTGTTTGTTACCGGTCTAACGCATCCTTGTGTGACATTTTATACATATGTCCTTGTAGAACATTTTATTGCGAACACATTGGCACAAAAATGAAATATGTACTTTGAAAATTAAGGTCAGGACAGTGAAAAGAAGAAACTTTTCAATACTAATTTCGTTGATGTGCGGTAACGGGTAACACGTCACCCACTTCCCACACTCTTGAGGATGGGCGCGATCATGATTCTACATTTATATGCATATGTACGTGTAGGGAATTTTATTGCGATTTCAGTGATACCAAATTTAACGCTGTAGAATAAGTGTGGAGTTTACAACCCTGAAAAGAATAGAAACATTTCGTCGCTGTTTGGAGCTCACGGCTAGTGATCTATGTATAGTTGTTTATTTGCGGCCAGTCTAACGCATCCTTGTGTGACATTTTATACATATGTTCTTGTAGAACATTCTATTGCGAACACATTGGGCGCTGCCCAATAAACTCGACACTCGGGGCAAAATTTAAAAAAACAAAATTTTAATCTTGGTGGAACATAAAATGGCCGCCTGTGTTTATGGTGTCGTCAGATGGCGCTGTGACGTCACAGGTGAGGGAAGCACGTACTGCGCATTAATGCCTCGATCCCTAGTTATTTATTTATTTATTTATTTTATTTATTTACATATATACAAGAACGTACATTGGGGGTTAAGAGACAACATAGAGTTTAAGTTGGAATTACAATCTTGTAAAGCCACTAGATATATATAGCATTTCGGGCAAGTCCTTAAAAAAATCTTTGAGCAAATCCTTAAACAAACAAAGTTTTAGAGAAATAATTAGGAGTAAAATTGATAAAAAGTGTTTAACAGGTACATTACAGCTTTACTTTACAAGTACAGATGATTTTAAGCAGGATAATTACAGTAAAATTGTCAAAAAAAAATTACAGGTACGATGCAAGAATTTTCGACACAAAAGCAGATCAGAACAATACACAATAATAACAATACACAATACAATAATGAACAAGGAATCCTAAATACAATTAGGAAAACATCTCAGGGTTATACATTAGATTACTGAAGCACAATATGAGGATCATTACAAGGAGTAATGCAGTACAATACAAGGAGTAATGCAGTACACTCATATTCTATTATTAAGTTAATATTAAGTTCCTTCCTCATGTTAAGTATCTTTGTGGTACTAGAGGCATCCAAGGATTATCTTCAAGGCTTCGTTCTGCAAGTTTTCAAGCCCTTTAAGCTTTCTTTCAGTCATCAAGGCAAGCAGAGGTGCAGCATAATCCACTAAAGATTTGATGTATGCAAGGTACATCATTTTGACAATTGTGACATTGGCACCATAGCCTGAGTGATAACCTACATCATCTCCAAGAGAGGGCTTATGGAGCCTCTCTTTATACTGACGACAGAGTCAGAAATACAACAGGACAATACAAGGCCAAGGTATTTGAATCTGTTAGCATAGTCAAGCTGGGAGCCATATCATACAGTTGCATCTTGTGAACAGCTCCTCCCTGCCTGGGTGGACACCCGTTTATAGTATCTTTGTTTCCTCTGCTGAGATATGACTAAACCTAAGTCCTGACATGAGACTAATACAGAGTTAAGAGTGTTCTGCATGTTAGCATAACAAGTAGTGTGTATAATTATATCATCAGCATACCCAATAGTGTGTATCATTATATCATCATGTATGATGATATATGATACAAGGAGGTCTAAATTGATCGATCAAACGATCTAAATTGGGTACTGATATATGGTCAAATGATTGGCGGAGGCCGTTTAATTCTGACAAATGTAAGGTTTAGAGGATAGGTAATGACGATAGAGTTAGAAGCAAAAGGCAACATGAAAATCACATGGAATACCATCTCTAATATCCTAGGAACTAAACAACACTCCCACAACCAGATAACACTCTCTAAGGATGGCTTTACACCGTCAACTGACTTAGAAATGGCAAATGAATTTAATAGCTTCTTTTCATCGGTTGGTGCTAACCTTGCCAGTAAAATCCCACAGACTCAGACACATATCAACACATATATCTCTCAGGCAGCTATCCAAACTCTCTTCTCCTTTCACCAGTCAGCCCGACAGATGTTGTGTCCATCATACACTCACTAAAAACCAAAGCTCCATTGTATGCAAAGCTCAGTCCATTGTATACAAGAGCGCCTCCCATGCCATTGCGCCACCTATAGCTCTGCTGTTCAACAAATCCCTTGAGTGTCATTCCTTCTCTGATATCCTTAAAAAAGCAAGAGTAACGCCAGTTCATAAAGGAGGTAATCCGGCAAACATAAACAATTATAGACCAATATCAAACCTACCCATACTATCAAAAATATTTGAAAAAATTATCTACAAACAGCTCTACTCCTATCTCGTAAAATTCGACATTCTTAGCCCCTGTCAGTTTGGCTTCCGCTCCTAAAAGAGTACCAACGATGCAATTATTAGTCTCCTTGATATAATTTACTCTGCCCTTGACAAAAATGAGTTTCCGATTGGACTCTTCATTGACCTGAGAAAGGCCTTTGATACTGTTAATCACAATTACCTCTTACTTAAACTCCATCATTATGGAATCCGAGGCCATGCACTGGACTATATCCAATCCTATCTTAGTGATAGACACCAATGTGTAGCCATCAATAATATAACCTCTCCCATTCTACCAATAACCGTTGGAGTGCCACAGGGCAACATCTTGGGACCTCTCCTATTTCTTATATACATCAATGATCTGCCTAATGTCTCTAACATTCTGAAACCTATTTTGTTTGCTGATGATACTACCCTCATCTACTCTAACCCCAACCCACATACATTAAATAATGCTGTTAATAATGAACTAAAAAAAGTCCACATATGGATGTCAACCAACAAGCTAACAATTAACATAGCAAAGACCTACTATACATCTTATTTGGAAGCACATCTACAAATGCAATTCAGCTTCAGATAGATAATGTAAACATTAGCAATAAAAAAGATGGAAAGTTTTTTGGCCTATTCCTAGACAAGAGACTAAACTTCAGTACCCACATACAACACATAACTAAGAAAATCGCTAAAACAGTTGGGATACTCTCCAAAATCAGATAGTATGTACCTAACTCTGGTCTCATCTCTCTATATCATGCACTAATCTATCCCTATCTTAATTATGGTATCTGTGCATGGGGTTCAATTTATTTTAATTTCAAAATTTAAGGTTCAAAATTTACTAGAATGCTTCCAGTAAAGAATAACAAAGTTAATACCCCAAATTAGAAACCTGTCATTTGAAGAAAGATTGTCAAAGCTTAAATTACATTCTCTGGAAAGACAACTAAAGAATTATATATAGGGGTGACATGTGGTTTATGATTTTGTTGAGTTGTTTCTAGATTTTCATAAATAAAGCATGCTTACTGTCTTATTCCAAGTTTTACGACAATTTTACAAGGTTTAAAATATAAGCTCAATATATATTTGTTTTTATACAGGAATTATACGTTAATATAACATTATAATAACGTAACGATGTCGTGTAAATAACGTTATATTGACGACATATAAATGTTATATTTATGTTATAAGAACGTAAATTGGATAGGTTTACATAAAGTAAACAAAAAAAACGAAATGTTGACTGAAATTTTTTTATTTTTATATATAAAGCAAGAAAACATTATAATTCCATAGCATTCACTATTATTTTTAAATTTTTACATAAATCTTAAAAAACTGTGTCTCAAGAATACATGTTTTTAGTTATATCTAGTGGTTTTAAGAACGTCAGATATACGTATTTATGTCAAATGTTAGAGTATTACCTTTGTGGCACCATTTAAAAACGTTCACAAACGTTTTGTGTTTGCTGGGTCAGAAGCGTGTCATACACATTTAACTTAGGGCTGCTGTAGGATGGAGAACATCTCAGAAAGTAGGTCAACTTAGGGAGAGACAGGCATCTTGTGAGGAGAAAGAGAGCATCATGGGCATCAATCTTGTCAATCCTGTCCAGCATTCTCTTTAGATCAGTGATTTTTGCAGCCAGGACCTCCTCGATTGCTCGTGGGCCAATGGGGGCACCCAGGAGAGTGCAGTCCGGTGGCTCGACAATGAGAATGTCTGGAAGAACATTTTGTATTTGCCCAGTGATGTCTGGGTTGCGGGAGATTATTTCACACTTGGATGCATTGAGAATGAGGCCTAAGGCTGCTCCCTGCTCCTGGATTTTCCTTATATCCTCCAAAATGGTTTCTGGGGTTCCAGCGAGAGTGCCATCATCCAGGTACCAGATGTTTAGCTCGCTTGTCAGACTACCAGTGACCTCTTTGATAGCTAGGCAGAAAAGAAGGGGTGCTAAGGGGTCACCTTGTTGGACACCTTCACAGGAGTTTATTTCATGCTCCCCAAAAAGGAGCTTAGAGTCCCCACTGTAGCACGATCGGATGAACGGGTAAAGGGGACGGAAATGGTTGTGTACAGCCCTGAGGACAGCGTCTCGTCTGACTTGATTGAAAGCATTTTTGAAGTCAAGCTTTACTAGTGCCTTCTGGTCCGAGAGATCAGCAATGTAAGCCCGCGCTGCGTGTGCTGCAGCTTCACAACCTAGGGGAATCCCAAACCCGAGCTGATGAGGTTTCAGCAAGGTGGCTGCTTCCTGGCTGGTAGATCTCACTGCAGCCTTAGCTACGAGGCGTCGGAGGGTGTTGCCAACGGCAATGGGCCTGATACCCCTATCCTTCTTCTTTAGAGCACAGAGTGCTGCTCCATAAAAGACAGGCCTGATATCCTCAGGGATGCCGCCAGCCAAACACATGTTGGAGAATCTGGTAAGCTCCACTAGAAGGTCCTTTGCAGCATCTCCAAGCACCGGGTTCAGCATTTGTTTGATGTGCTGGGGTCTTAGACCTGTAAAGCCCCCTGCTGAACCTGTTGGGAAAGACATGGCTGCTTTGTACACCTCAGATTCTCGAACAGTCAAGGGTTCTATGCCAGCATTGTTTTCCTGGGGATCCCTGCTGCTGTCGGGGGCTCTGTGTGGGTGTTTGTCTTGAAGAGCCTCTGCTGTCGTGGCGTTCCTGGGGGCAATAGTGTCATCGCTGGTCATGATTCTGATGGCACCTGTGGTATTGCCCTCTTCTATTTTCCTGGTGATCTGTGCTCTCATTTTCTGGTTCTCAGATGAGTTATTGTTGGTCGTCCTGCGGCTGGTGTTCTTGGCACGAGGGGGGAGGCGGACCAGGTTGTCTGCTCTGGGGAATTCATTAAGTGCCCTGATTACAGAGGTTGCTAATGACTTGTCTCTCCTGGGCGGTAATGCTAGGCATGCATTCCCAAATAGAAGGAGATTGTGCCACGATGCAGAGATTCTGGGAGCATTGTTGACCTTTGTCAGCAGACTGGTGAGTTTGGCTGCTGCTTGGTGACGGGCAGCCTTGGGGATGTGGGGCAAGGTCCTGGTGGACGTCGCTTTGACTGCTTCAAGCAGATTATTTGCTGAAATGAAGTTGAGGGAGGTATTGTTCCTCGCTCCTGCAGCAGGTTGTCCATCGTCGCTGCCCCGGGGCAGGCGCCTAGACCCTAGACAACCACCTGAATGAATATTACAGACTCAAGGGTAGCCTTCTCTTCTTGTATATAAATGAAAAAATAAATTCGTTTGTATATATATATATATATATATATATATATATATATATATATATATATATATATATATATATATATATATATATATATATATATAGTGCCTGTTCATTACAACTATTTAACACTGGGAAGGGATCAGGCTAAGGATTTGGGATGGGATGGGGAGGAATGGTGCCAAACCTGCACTTGAACGGCGGTCGGGGATTGAACGCCTAGGACTTCTACTGTGCATTTAAATTACTAACTTACCTGAGAGTCTATATCCCTACATGTCAATGTTTGTGTATACTGGTAATGTGAGGAACATACAGAAGATAAGGGTAGCTGAACACCTCAAAATGCTGAAGAACAACTTTATTAAAGGTGCATAATGAAATGTGTAAGTACTTCATTCATAATGATGTGCTGCTCGAAATCTTAGCGAAGTATCCAAAATTTGCTTAATGTAGGTAATGCATGCACATGACTGTAAAGCTGCCACCCAGTTGGGTGGGTGTGGAGCAAGACTAGTAACTGTGTGACTCACTATAGTGCCTTGTAAATAAAGTGCCTTGTATAGTGACTGTTGTGAGCCTCTTGTAATGTCACTTGTGACACCTCTTTGTGTCACTTGTGACACAAAGATTATTGATGTGTGTATTTGTGTGGGTGATTAGATATGTATGTGTATGTATATGTGTATACGTATATATATATATATATATATATATATATATATATATATATATATATATATATATATATGTACATGTATGTATGAAGGTGTGTACATGTGTATACAACATTGATAATTTTGTAACTAGCGTCAAACATTGTTATTTGCTTAGCTAAACGAACTAGAGGGTTCAGTTCCTGAACCGATTATGTGCCTCTGTAATCCTTTACACCACCGCCCACGGGATGGGTATGGGGTGCATAATAAAGAAAGAAATAGAAGAAATTGAAATTGCATAATACGGTTATTGACATTCAATAATAGTAAGATAAAGCAATGAGGACCAAATGGGAGACCAGTGGTCAGATGAATATTACAGACTCAAGGGTAGCCTTCTCTTCTTGTATATAAATGAAAAAATAAATTCGTTTGTTTAATTCTAATGCTTGTAGGCGAGAACAGTTGTGAACGCCAGCTAGCGCACAAGTACATGAGCGCCCAAAATACTTTTACATAAAAGACATGTACAGACAGGCGTGTGGCTTCTGACTTCTTTTTTATTGATTAATATTAAATATTAGGCGCTTACCTATAATAGTTATCATTTTATACAAGTATAACTATCACATAATAAATATAAAAGGAGTTTATCCAAAAACTGACAGAAGTGCTGTGTTTTGTGCGTTGTATCGTGTTTGTGGGCATTCGGGTGTGTTGTGTTTACGCTGGCGGGCGGCGTCCTTACGGACTCCGGATTATGTCTATTACATCACCAAACTTCATTTAATAAGTATATGCTTGTTAAGTAGAAGATTTTATTTGTTAATAGCATTATATTGTCGTTTTAATATGGAACACGTACACATATGCGAAACGTCGAAAGCTGGTGTCCGAAGTGGTAAATATATTAGTGTGCGATGTTGTCAATGTACGGAGTGACTTGTATCCGAGCGCTTTGTCCTGGGTTTGTATCATGGCTGGGGAGGGATTACTGGGCATCAATCCTTAATTGTAGCCTCGGTTTACCCAACAGTAAAATGGGTACCTGATTGCTAAAGGATTTGGGGGGGGGGAGTCCTGTTTTGGGGAACATAGATATAGGGACTTGCTTGAAACGCTATGAGTACTGTGGCTGTACAAGAATGTAAGAACTCGTGTATATATAAATAAAAAAATGCATTTAATTTAATACTGTATTATACAGTTTGCAAATTCAGCTTCATGAAAATATTATCACACAGTCAGTTGGATATCCTATGGAGGTATTTATGTATATTTTGTTTGAGAAATATGCTTCACCATGACAGGCAAAGATCTAAAGGTATTTAAATATTTTGTTCCTTGATGAAAGTTTGATGCTCCTCATAGAACAAGCAAAAGCAAGAGAGGTCTCAGTATAGTAGTTGGGTGCTCCTCATGGACCAAGTAAGAATTAGAAGCTCTCTATATAGAAGTTCAAAATCAAAATCAAAATGTTTATTTAGGTAAGGTACATACATACAAGTGATTGTACAGAGTGATGGAGTTATAGATAGGGCTAGTACATACAATGCCTAAAGCCACTATTACGCAAAGCGTTTCGGGCATGAAAAACTTAAATGACTATGACTTAATACTAATTGAGCATAAGGAATAAAATGAGTTGAGAACAAAAAAAAAAAAGTTAATTAAGAAGGGGGGGAACATGGCTGAGAAAGCAGCACAAATACAATTCGGTTGACAAAACAGCCTCATTTAAAACAAAAACAGACATTTGTTGACAATAGAGGGGTAAGGCAAGTTAGGGGCTCTTTGTAGACTAAGCAAGACCTAGAGAAGCTGTTAGTGTATTAGTTAGGTGGTCCTCATAGACTAAGCAAGAGCTAGAAAAGATGTCAGTGAAGACGAACTCAAAATTGCTCGTAAGTAAATAAATATTTGTTTCTTTATGCAAAGATAAAACAAAATTTTGTGTTTTTTGTTTATACAGTATTTATTTTAATAATAATGTGGTGTCTGTTTTTGTTCTCTTTAGAAATTCATTTAAAATGTTATATATAATTTCTGTACCTGTGTTATTGAGAATTTTGTTCTGATAATATTTAACATTGAAGCTGGTGAATAACATAGTATATATGTTATATACTATGACAGTGTCAGACCACGAAGGAAGAATTGAAACAGGAATTTCCTTAAGTATTTTCGTATTTAATAATACATCTTCAGAAGGGTTACCCTTCTGAAGATTTATTATATTAAATACGAAAGTACTTAAGGAAATTCCTGTTTCAATTCTTCCTTCGTGGTCTGACACTGTCACCTTTTTCGTCACGTGTTAATTTTCATGATTTACTCACATTATATGCTATGTATATATTTTGAACATAATATATATATGAAAGATAATATTGAGCTTTCTATTTTTGTTCTCTTTGGAAATTCATTTGAAATGTAACATATATAATCTCTTTACCTATGTTATCGACATTTTTGTTGTGATATTATTTAGCATTTGAGCTGGTAAAGAAGATAGTTTGATCTGTACTCAAGATGAGACATTTTTATTGGTAGGAGTAATGTATATTAATCAAGGAATTACGTCATCACATTCCTATACGACAGTTATATATTTTTTATTAGACCTATTTATGAGTTTTACTTCTGTTGATTATAAATATATATATATCTTAGAGTTTATATTAGACAGACTGGCTGTCTAATATAAACCGAGCCAAAAACATATTTTTCTCTTGCCTAACTTTAACGAAATATCAGCAGAGTTACAATGCTACTATTTAGCAGCCAGCTTCCGCTCGCCCTTCGGGGGTGGGGGTTCCGCGCAGCTGGCCCTCACGGGATTGGGGGTGCTCCGTCGGAACCCCCAAAGTGACAAGCCAAGAATACCAAGCTTTACAATTACCGTAAATGCTCAGGCAACTTTAAATTAGAGATGTCTCTTCAATGTATTTGATTACATTAATTCTACTTCTGTATATTAATTTATGGCTTTCACTAATCTTCATTAGTCACCATAATTAATTCAGCTCTATTTACCTATTTGTTATATTGAGCTATTATGCTTCTTCAGTTAAGGATTATCTAATTTAATCTTTTATGATTGTATTATTAATTAATTATTTATTTATTAAATAATTAATTATTATTATTTTAAAATTAAAATAAGTCCCCCACTCCGTGAGCGTTTTCTTCCAACCACAGAAATAGTCACTGCTTTTATCATAAAAGCGATGAAATTCTGTGGGGAAGGATACGCATTACCGAGCTCCACTGTCTAAACGACTAAGCGGCGCGCGCGCGTAGAGCGGGGTACTTGGGAGCGCAGGCGCGGCGCCATCTGGCTCGCCTCCGCCCCGCAGGTACACCACAAAACTCCCACCCTCCTCCTGGTGCTCCGTCGGAACCCCCAAAGTGACAAGCCAAGAATACCAAGCTTTACAATTACTGTAAATGCTCAGGCAACTTTAAATTAGAGATGTCTCTTCAATGTATTTGATTACATTAATTCTACTTCTGTATATTAATTTATGGCTTTCACTAATCTTCATTAGTCACCATAATTAATTCAGCTCTATTTACCTATTTGTTATATTGAGCTATTATGCTTCTTCAGTTAAGGATTATCTAATTTAATCTTTTATGATTGTATTATTAATTAATTATTTATTTATTAAATAATTAATTATTATTATTTTAAAATTAAAATAAGTCCCCCACTCCGTGAGCGTTTTCTTCCAACCACAGAAATCAGCAGAATTTTGTAACTAGCTCATCAAGATTGTAACTTGCTTAGCTAAATGAATTGTGGGGTTCAATTTCTTAGCCCATTATGTGCTTCTGTAACCCTTAACACTACTGCCCACAAGATGGGTATGGGATGCATAATAAATTAACTAAACGAACTAACATTATTAGTTACGCTATAATTGTTTGCCAATTACATTAACCTGATTGACTGTCAATTATATTATCTTGACTGGCAGTTATATTAGCATGACTCAATTATACTGTATTAGCCTCACTGACAATTATATTTGCATTCTCTGTCAATTATATCATAGATATATTTATTTCTGGTGTGGTGCTCATGGGTTCTGTTAAATCTGTTAAGGAAGAGTTTGAGATCAGTATCAGTATTGAGAACAGATCAGTATTAGCATTTAGGAATAAGATTTGAACATTTAAATAGCACAAAAAGAATATCTGTGGAGTAGTGTTTAGGGATTTAAACAGAGGGTCTGTGTGTTTTCTAAAGACAGAGAATGTTATAGTTCTGCTAGAAATTTTTTACCGAGTGATGATGGGTGTGAAGTAATTTGCAATTGTTGAACCCCATGCATGGATACCACATGATAGGGATAGATTAAGGAATGGTATATTGAAAGGAGAGCAGAGTAAGGAACATAGTATCTGATTTTTGAGAGTATATCAAGAGTATATAGCATATTTGAGAGTATATAGACCTCTAAGGTTACTCTGCATACATGCAAATTAATTACACGATTGGCTGGTGTGAAGGCTTTCACACTCCCTAAGCTAGCTATCAAGTAACTATAACAAGGCATATATCTTCACTTTCAATTTATTTATATTTATGCCAAAGAAATAACATGCAAATTATAATCCAGTCTCGATGATGACATAGAAAACTTAGTTTATTTCAGTATCTAAATTTATATGGATCTTTGAAAATTCGTAGTTCCCATCGATAGGGGAGAGCGTCGGCCAAGAAACCTTGTTTAAAATATGAATATCTTTCCTCTCTTAATAATGTATAATTACTGTGATGGATTCAAAAAACTATTTTATCTCTGCCTTTCTGATAACACATACAAATATAAGCTTTATTTGTGAACCCCCTCCCTTTCCAGCCTGTTGTCATGAGGGGGATTGATGGGTGGCTGCCGGGGGTGTGATGCTCTATGGGATAGTCCTCTGTCCTCTTATTTTATTTATTTATTTATTTTTTATTTATTTATGTATATACAAGAAGGTACATTGGGATTGTGAGGATACATAAAATGGTAATTACAATCTTGTAAAGTCACTAGTACGTGCAGCGTTTCAGGCAGGTCCATAATCTAAGAAAATTTAAGTAGGTAAATACTTGCAAAATTTACAAAAAATGATAGCAGTTACAAGGCAAGAAAAAATAAGATGAGAGAAAATTGTAGGTATATTAAAGCACATAGGTAGCTCAGATTGATTGCAATGACAGCTTGAATGGTAGTTGACAAAAATTGGCAGGCACAATACAGCATACGGCTAGCACATAAAAGAAGACAGCAATGAACACAATGATAAGGTTGTTTGGGTTAAGTACATAAAAATTGGGAGATTGGGTAACACAAGGCACAGAGCAAATTTAAAGCTCAGAGTAGGAAGCTAAGAAGATGAAATTAGGTACTTTTTGAATTTGCTTTTAAATAAGGCAAAAGTTTGACAGCTCTTCAATTCACTAGGGAGTGAGTTCCATAGACTAGGTCCCTTAATTTGTATAGTGTGTTTACACAAATTAAGTTTGACCCTGGGGATATCAAAGAGAGATTCATTTCTGGTGTGGTGATAATGGGTCCTATTACATCTGTCCAGGGAGAGTTTCAGAGCATGGTTTGCATTTAAGAACAGGGTTTTGTAAATGTAGTTGACACAAGAGAATGTGTGGAGGGAGTTAATATTTAGCAATTTTAGGGATTTAAACAAGGGAGCTGAGTGTTGTCTGAAAGCAGAGTTTGTTATTATTCTGATAGCAGATTTTTGCTGGGTGGTGATGGGCTTAAGGTGGTTTGCAGTGGTAGAACCCCATGCACAGATACCATAATTAAGATAGGGGTAGATTAGTGCATAATATAGTGAGAGGAGAACAGAGTTAGGAACATAATATCTTATATTAGAGAGTATACCATCTGTCTTAGAGGCTTTCTTAGTTATGTGTTGAATGTGGTGCTAAAGTTGAGTCTCTTGTCTAGGAATAGACCAAGAAACTTGCCATCATTTTTATTACTGATGTTAATGTTGTCTATCTGTAGCTGAATTGCATTTGATGATTTGCTTCCAAATAAGATGTAGTAAGTCTTTTCTATGTTTAATGTTAGTTTGTTAGTTGACATCCATAAGTGGACTCTTTTTAATTCATTATTCACAACATTTGTTTTAAATGACGCTGTTTTGTCGACCGAATTGCATTTGTGCTGCTTTTTCAGCCATGTTCCCCCCTTCTTAACTGTTTTTTTTTTCTCAACTCATTTTATTCCTTATGCTCAATTAGTCTTAAGCCTTAGTCATTTAAGTTTTTCATGCCCGAAACGCTTTGCGTAATAGTGGCTTTAGGCATTGTATGTACTAGCCCTATCTATTAACTCCATCACTCTGTACAATCACTTTTATGTATGTACCTTACCTAAATAAACATTTTGATTTTGATTTTGATTTTTTGAACATTATTTAGTGTATGTGGGTTGGGGTCTGAGTAGATAAGGGTAGTATTGTCAGCAAACAATATAGGTTTAAGAATATTAGAGACATTTGGCAGATCATTTATACATATAAGAAATAGAAGAGGTCCTAAGATACTGCCCTGTGGCACTCCAACGGTAAATGGTAGAGTGGAAGAAGTTGTATCATTTATGGTTACACATTGGTGTCTGTCACTAAGATAGGATCAGATGTAGTCAAGGGCAAGGCCTCGGATTCCATAATGCTTGAGTTTAAGTAAGAGGTAGTTGTGATTAACAGTATCAAAGGCTTTTCTTAGGTCAATGAAGAGTCCAATCTGAAACTCATTTTTGTCAAGGGCTGAGTAAAATACGTCAAGGAGACTAATGATTGCATCGTTGGTATTTTTGGGGGGACCGGAAGCCAAACTGGCAGGGGCTGAGTATGTCGAATTTTACGAGGTAGGAATAGAGCTGTTTGTAAATAATTTTTTCAAATATTTTTGATAGAATGGGTAGATTTGATATTGGTCTATAATTGTTTGTCCGCCGGATTCTCCTCCTTTATGGACTGGCGTTACTCTTGCTTTTTTGAGGATATCAGGGAAGGTGTGACAGTCTATACTTTTGTTGAACAGTTGAGCTATGGGTGGGGCAAGGGCACGGGAGGCGCTCCTGTATACAATGGACGGAATTTCACTGGTGTTCCCTGCCTTGGTTTTTAGAGAGTGTATGATGGACACAATATCTGCCGGGCTGATTGGTGAAAGGAGAAGAGTTTGGATAGCTGCCTGAGAGATATGTATTAATATGTGTCTGAGTCTGTGGGATTTTACTGGCAAGATTAGCACCAAGCGATGAAAAGAAACTATTAAATTCATTTGACATTTCTAAATCAGTTGACGGTATATCCCCATCCTTGTAGAGTTTTATTTGGTTATGTGAGTGTTGTTTAGTTCCTAGGATACTAGAGATTCCAACTTCCAGTACTGATGTTAAGGACTATCTTACAGGTAACTATCCACAGTCTCTGTACCTAAAGCCTACTAATTCCACTGACGTCAATGAGATAATCCTTTCCCTTAAAACCAAGTCTAGTGCTCTTGATGAGATACCAACTTTAATTTACAAAAAAGCCTCCAGATCTTTAGCCCCTGCTATTGCATTGCTCTTCAACAAGTCACTTGAACTCCAAACCTTTCCAGATATTCTAAAGAAAGCGAGAGTAACCCCTGTCCACAAATGTGGTGATCTCACAGATGTTAACAACTACAGACCTTTATCAATCCTGCCTAACTTGTCAAAAATATTTGAAAAACTAATCTACAAGCAGCTTTACTCTTATCTAGCCAAACACAATATACTTAGCTCTTGTCAATATGGTTTCAGACCCAAAAAAAAGCACTAACGATGCACTTATTAGTATGATTAACTTGATTCATGCAGCTCTTGATAAAAATGAGTTCCCTGTTGGGTTATTTGTGGACCTGCGTAAGGCTTTTGACACTGTCAACCACCAAAACCTTCTTCTTAAATTACATCATTATGGAGTCAGAGGACACTCCCTGCAATTCCTCAAATCTTACCTTACTGACAGGCTCCAGTATGTTTCTGTGAATAATTCAATTTCTCCCACCCTACCCATCAACATTGGTGTTCCTCAGGGCAGCATACTTGGCCCTCTCCTCTTTCTCATCTACATTATTGACCTTCCAAATGCCTCCCAACACCTCAAACCAATTCTTTTTGCTGACGACACAACCTTCATTTACTCCAGTCCTGACCCCCTTGCTCTAAATGCCACAGTAAATACTGAGCTAAATAAAGTCCATCTTTGGCTAACTGCCAACAAATTCACCCTTAACATTGACAAAACTTTCTATATTCTGTTTGGCAATAAATCCTCTAATCAAATAAATCTCAAAATTAACAATACCCAAATTTGTAACAAATTAGATGGTAAGTTCCTTTGCGTTCTCATTGACCACAAGCTGAATTTCCAGGGACACATTCTAAATATATCAAAAAAAGTTTCAAAAACTGTTGGCATTCTCTCTAAGATAAGATATTATGTACCCCGACCTGCCCTGGTGACTCTCTCTCTATTACTCCCTCATCTATCCATATCTCAACTATGGTATTTGTGCTTGTGGTTCTACTACCCAAAATCATTTACGTCCTCTAATTACTCAACACAAAGCTGCTATTAGGACAATATCCAACTCTGGCCCCAGACATCACTCGGTACCCCTACTCAAATCTCTGAATATGTTAGATATTAAGTCACTGCACATTCTCTCATGTGTATCATACATATATAAAGCGCTGAACTGTAATGCCAATCCTGAATTCAAAAGCTTCATTGCAGGTTGTAACAGAACCCATGAGCACCACACCAGAAATAAATACAGTTTTGATATTCCAAGAGTACGGCTTAATCAAACTAGAAATGCTTTACAAATCAAGGGACCCAGAATGTGGAATGACCTCCCCAACCATGTTAAAGACTGTACCTCTCTCAACCAGTTTAAGATTAAAACTAAACACTACCTAATAAATTCCCTGTAACCTACCTTACCCCTCTATTGTCAACCCATGTCTGTTATTTTTTTTTTAATCAATGCTGTTTGTCAACCTTTTGTATTTGTACTGCTTTTTCAATCATGTTCCCCCTTCTTTTTATCGTTATTTGTATTTGTTCTCAACACATTTTATTCTTTATGCTCAATTAGTAAGTTCTAGATATTAATGTTCTTCCTGCCCGAAACGCATTGCGTAATAGTGGCTTTAGGCATTGTATGTACTAGCTCTAACTATAATTCGATCCATTATCGTAATATCACTTGTATGTATATACCTTACCTGAATAAACATATTTATATTTATATTTATTTTATTTAGATTGTTTTCCAAGTGCTTTTCATGTTGCCTTTTGCTTCATTGAATCTATTCACATAGTATGCAAGTTTAGCCTTTCTTATGATACTGATAAGTATTGATGAGTACCTTTTAGCTACTTCCCTTGAAACTAGACCAATCCTAAGTTTCTTTTCATATTCATGTTTCTTGTTGATTGAGTTGAGAATGCCACTTGTGAGCCATGGATTGTTTAATCTTTTGTCAGTTACTTGCTTGGTAAGAATGGGACAATGAAGGTTGTAGAGGCTTAGAGTTTTGGAGAGGAAGAGGTTAGCTAATAAATTTATATCCTGGGTATTATTGAATTCAGAATCTCAGTTAATATTGTGAAGTGCATTTGTAAAATTGCCTATAGCTGATTCACTGTGTAGCCTAAATGAAAGTTTCTTGCTTTTTGGTGGTGTTATGTCCATGTTCGCTCTGAGAAAGGTAGGATAGTGATCAGGTATTCTGTCATAGATTATACCAGATACAAGGGGAGCTGTTATGTTTGTCCATATGTGATCCAAGGTAGTGGCTGATGTTTGAGTGACTCGCGTAGGCTTGGTGATTGTGGGAATTAGCATACTGGAGTTCATGCTGTTAAGGAAGTAGTCAACTTGAGAGCAATTTTGTTGACCCAGGTCAATATTAAAGTCTCCTCCCAAAATGATGTGGTTTTTGTTGAGATTGTTGTTTATAATAAGATTCCTTAGGTTCTCTGAGAAAGAAGCTATGTAAGTATTAGGAAATCTATAGATGGCTCCAATAGTCAAAGAGGATTTAAGGGATTTAATTGTAAACTGAGCAAAAGTATATTCACAGTAGTCATCTGTGTCACTAATGACACTGTTGCAGGTAAATGTATCTCGGTAATATATAGCTGTGCCACCACCTTTTTTATTAGGCCTACAGTTATGAATGGCTTTATAACCAGCTAAGATGTAGAGTTTGGTATAGTCTTTATTTAGCCAAGTTCCTGTTAAAATAATGAAGAATAAGTTAGTACCTAGTGCTGTGAGTAATGCATTTATATCGTCAAAATATTTACCAAGTGATCTAACATTTTTTTGTAAACTGATAAACAGGTGCTATTTTAGTTTTTTACCTGGTGTGCTTTTTAGTTAGTTTTTTACCTGGTGTGCTGTGAAATACTTTGCAATAATGATGATCAATGTGCTGGTTGGTGTAGATATGAGACAGAAGATTTTGATGAAGATCAATATCACTGTGCATGGAGATGCAGAGGGATCACGATCTCTTGAAGCCTTATGCTTCTGCAGCCATTTGAGATGCTTCGCCATCTCCCTCCGTGCACATCTCAGTATTTACTGAGTGTATAATCGGATCTGGGAGTCGTCGTCAGTCCCTGAGGACTGGCTCGATGCCGTTGTCCTCCCTGTTTGCAAACCAGGGTCTCTGGGAACTTCCCCTAAGCACTTTCGCCCTATTGCCCTAGCTCAGAAGTTGTGTCTGCAAACTCTTTGAACATATGGTTAACGTTCGTCTGATGTGGTTCCTGGAACACCATCACCTCCTCTCCCCTTCTCAATTTGGTTTCCGCAAGTGCCGCAGCACGACAGATGTCCTGGTGAACTAGGAGGGCTATATTCATACTGCTTTTGCTGCGAGGACCTCCGTTGTTGCCGTCCTTTTTGACCTGGAAAAGGCTTACGGCACCACTTGGCGATATCATATTCTATCCCAGCTTCATTCTTTTGGCCTTTGTGGTCATCTCCCTCTCTTTCTCCGCAGCTTCCTCTCTCGTCGTTCCTTTCGGGTGCGCCTTGGTACCGCTCTCTCTGCCTCTTTTCAGCAATACGAAGGTGTGCCCCAGGGTAGTGTTCTGAGCACTACTCTCTTTCTGGTTGCCCTCAATGGTCTTCTTTCCTCTCTTCGTTCAGGTGTCTTCTCCGCTCTCTATGTCGATGATCTTACCCTTTGCTGTCAGGGTGATGATTCGCCTCTCCTTCAGCGCCGGCTTCAACTTGCGATTGATGCCGTGTCGTCTTGGGGCACCGATCATGGCTTCAAGTTCTCTACTTCTAAGACTTGTGCCATGTCTTTTACTCGGAAACGGGTCGTTCTTCGTCCCTCTTTGTCACTTTATGGTCATCCCCTTGAGTACAAAGATTCCGCGAAGCTTTTGGGGTTATTCCTTTACACTCGTTTGTCTTGGTCTCCCCATATCTCTTACCTCCGTGTTGAGTGCTCTAAGGCCCTTACCCTCCTTCGAGTATTGTCCCATACTTCTTGGGGAGCGGATAGGCGCACTTTCCTTGCTTTGCATTCCTCTCTCGTCCTGTCTAAGCTCGATTATGGTTGCCCTGCTTACTCTTCTGCTTCTCCTTCTGTTCTTCGCCGTCTTGATGCTTTGCACCATACTGGGCTGTGCCTCAGTTCTGGTGCCTTTCGTTCGACTCCCGTCCTTAGCTTGTATTTTGACACTGGCTTCCTATCTCTCCAGGACCGCCGTGATCGCTACTGTCTTCCCTATTGTTACGACTCTGGGTTCTTTAGATGGAAACCAGAGGTCAAAATTGTGCTTATTAACGACAATATGGCAGGGCACGCATAGAGAGATGAAGCTGTTTGTAATCTTTCCTGCCAGTCGTAAGATTAGTCTTGTCTCTCGAAGAGTATTTAAAGATTGAGCTTGGGGTTGATTATTAAATAATAAAAGAGGCACCAACTATGTTTACTAATACTGTCTAATCATTTGTAAAGTAAACCTGAGTACATTTAGTATCGGGCACCGGTATGATTAGTTGAACAGTCTGCCGGCAGCATAGCTTTCGGAGAGGGAGACGAGAGACTCGCGGGCCTTCTCGGCTGACTGGTTGTGGTGGAAGGAAGTGCCTCTCCCTCCTCTTATTTATTTATTTCTGTATCTTCGTCTGGTTAAGTTTTCTTTGCTATTTTTATGGTTATATTGTGGCATACCTATCGTTCTATGTGTAGAGTAGTATACCTGGGGTGTAGTAAGTGTATTTACAAGTTTTTATCTTACCTGCTAGGCTAACGGGGTCCCAGTGTAACCACGTGGTCCCCTACCCTAAGCTGACTCCAGTGTGTTATAGTAGAGCTTTACCCTAGCTTGTTTCCAGTGTAAACCTTGTATCCTGCTTATGTGGACCAAGGCTTTTAACGTAAGATTGTGTGGTAAAGTTAGTATTAAATTGTTATTGGTGTGATTGTGTATGGGGGGTGTTAAGGGGTTAATAAATAAGTAAGTTTGAACAGAGTATCCCTTGTTCCTGTGTGGGAGTACAATAATCTATTCCTAGACTAACCGAGTTTAGTAGCAAGCATTTATTATTGTGGATATTTTACTTTGGGGGCCGGGCCTTTTGTTTCTCCCATATCTTGATACCTCTAGTCTACTTACCCTTACCCCTTAATAGTACCAGTTCCCCATAGCAAGCCCACTATTGTTCATAACAAGTGGGGCCTGTCCGGGAGGAACGTTATTATTGTAAAAAATTAGATTTTTGAGTGCCAAAACTAAAAATTCTTGTTTCCGCAGAACGGTTGTGGGCTAGCCTAGGGTCCAGCTCATCTGGCGTAGAACATTCTTTGCACTGACTGGACACCCAGCTGGATCTCTTCACGATTAAGGTTAGTGTGGCCTTGTGTTAGGGGCCGTGCAAATTTTTGTTTTTTCCAATTTTTTAATTTTTAATTTTTTTCTGTGGCTAGGAGCTAAAATTTTAGTCATGTCATCTGAAATGCAGAGACTGGCAATGAACCCTTCAGTGATAGAGATAAAGAAGCTCAACAAAGCAAATTTAATATTGTTAGGCAAGGAATTTGGCCTAGAATTAAATGACGCAGATAGAAAGTGGATTTTGATGAATGAAATTTTACGGCATTGTATAGACCAAGAACTAGTGCCAAGTGATACAATTTTATGCGAACCCAATTCAGGGGAAAGTGCAGTGAGTAGAAATATAGAATTAGAATTAACACTAGCCAAGTTAAGACTGGCAGAGCAAGAGGCCAGAGTAGCAGAACAAAATGCTAAAGTGGAAGAGCAAAGGCTCAAAAATGAGGCGGCAAGAATGGTACCACCTACTGGGGACTCGAACTCCAGACATTCTGATAAAAAACACAACTTGCCTGAATTTTCAGAGTCAGACCCTGAAAGATTTTTTAACCATTTTCAGAGACTAGCCATGTCCATGAACTGGCCAAGGGAAGAGTGGGTGAAAATCTTGCAGGGGCGGCTTAGGGGTAAAGCACAAGATATTTTTATTAATATGCCTGACGACGAGTGTTTTGTATATGATGAAGTCAGGGAAAGAATTTTGAGGGCGTACGAAATTACTCCTGAAGCTCACCGCCAAACTTATCGCAACCTTAGGCCCACTCACAACCAACCGTTCACTGAATTTGCCAATGAGCAAATTAGATTGTTTGATAAATGGATTCGCTCGGCTAAAGCCGAAACATACCAGGCACTCAGAAATGTAGTCTTAGTAGAACACTTTATAGATAGTATGCCAGAATATATTTCGCAATACCTTAGAGGAAGGGTAGAGTTAAATTCTAAAATAGGGGACTTGGCCAAGATGGCAGAAAACTACCAGTTGGCGGGCAAAAGGCCCAATAAAAATAATTTTACCCCACAGAGTAACAAAACTTATACCCACAGCCAGTCCAGACCAGCTCATTCTAAACCTTCACCTAATGCACCTTCTGTTTCAGACATAACTAACCCTGTTAAATTGTCTACCCCCACGACACTAAAGAGTGAACCGAAGGGTAATTCGGTTAGTAATGTCTCTTCTCCCCGACGTTTCTGTGGTCATTGTAAAAGTTCAACCCACAATATTAGCCGTTGTTGGCAACTGTACCCGGAAAAAAGACCCAATGCTCTCGTTGTGACACAGGGCTTGAGGCCTTCTGAAGGGTTAGGGAGTAAGACTTCCAACCCACAGTGGTTGGACCTGCTTACCCCATTCTTATCGAAAGGGAGACTACTTTTGTCTGAGGGTTCTTCCTGGAGGGACGTGGTGATCTTCCGAGACACCGGTGCCATCCAGACTTTAATTTTAGAGAGTGCTTTGCAAGGTGCCAATACTCTCGACACTGGAGAGGTGGTACTGGTCGAGGGTGTCACTAGTGATACTCGAGCAGTACCCCTCCGTAAGGTTACCCTGGAATCTGATTTCCACAAGGGTATTTGTACAGTCGGAGTCACTTCGTACCTACCTTTCCCTAATGTTGATGTAATATTGGGTAATGATTTAGCCGGGGATAAGGTAGGGGACTCCAGACTGCCTGTTATGTTGCCTAACCCAAAGGTTTGCCTGGATTCACCCACCGCAGAGGATAATGTTGTGTACCCTGCGTGCGTGGTGACTAGGTCTATGGGACTTAAATGTAAGGGCAGCCCTGTGCTTGCCAAGGTGGTAAATCCCAAGGACACGAGGGACCTTCCGAGTGGTGAAAGCCCAGTGGACCTTGCGGACACGTTCATGGCCCGACTCGATGACGGGGCCGAGGACATTGTGGAGAGCCTGTCACCCCCGCCTACCGAGAGTAGTGGGGAGGTGGAGGAGAACACTGTTGAGCCTCGGCCAATGACATCTGACCAAGGCCTGGACGCCTCCTTGAGTGAGTTACAGAAAGCTGACCCCAGTCTTGCAGATTGTCACGAGACAGCCGTCTCTAAGGAGGAAATTGTAGACGCAGCAACTGGGTACTACTACAATGATCGGATTTTGATGAGAAAATGGAGACCTCAGAGTGCTCCCTTGTCAAATGAGTGGGAGGTAGTCCACCAGGTTATGTTGCCGACCTGCTATAGAGAAAGAGTTTTGTCAGCTGCCCATGATGATCCTATGGGGGGACATCAAGGCATTAATATTACGTATCACAAAATCTGCAAGTACTTTTTCTGGCCCAAGCTGAAAAGCGATGTGGCAAAATTTTGTAATGCATGTATTGCATGTCAACTTGTTGGGAAACCAAACCAGACTCCACCTAAAGCTCCTCTTAAGCCTATTGTCGTGCCGGAGGAACCATTTTCTCATGTGGTAATGGACTGTGTTGGTCCATTACCTAGAACTAAGTCTGGTAATATTTATCTAATTACGATGATGTGTATCACGACTCGTTACCCAGAGGCTTTTGCTGTAAGGAACATCCGAGCAAAGACTGTTGTTGCTCGTATGTTGCAATTTTTTTCCACTTTTGGACTGCCTCGGGTTGTGCAGACTGACAATGGTACTAACTTTAAGTCTGATATTTTTGCACAATTTTGTAAGGACCATGGAATAACTCATAAGGTTTCCAGCCCATACCATCCACAGAGTCAGGGGGTCATTGAAAGGTTCCATCTAACTCTGAAGCAGATGTTGAAGACATCGTGCGAGAGTTCCCATACCTTCTGGGACGAGAACTTGCCGTATGTTTTGTTTGCTGCTAGGGAGGGGTTGCAAAGTTCACTGGGTTGCTCTCCTTTTGAGTTAGTCTTTGGCCATAAAGTTCGTGGACCCTTGCAAATGTTACAGGAGAATCTGTTAGGGAACGTAACGTTAACCGAAGGTTCGGCTTTCTTTGCGCAACACCACCAGAGACTCAAGGACTGCAAGGCTGCTGCACTAAAGTATCTTGGGAAGGCCCAAGAAAATATGAAAGAACGGAACGATGCCAAGGCTAAGTTGCGGGTATTTCAGCCCGGTGACCCTGTCCTGGTACTAAAGCCTCGACTGGGGAGCACTATGTCCCACAAGTACGAGGGCCCCTACATTGTGACAGAGAAGACTGGGGACCTCACGTACAAAGTGAGACACTCTGATAAGCGTAAACAGGTAATGCTCGTACACGTGAATCGGCTGAAGAAGTTCCAGGGCCCCAGGCCCATTGCACTAACCAATGTTTCCATTTCCAGTGAGGGAGGGGATGATTGTTCTGGGGACCCAACTAATCTCATTCTCACTAATTCTAGTTCTGTGAATGCTGTGGAGGAGGGACTGTCCCATTTGCAGATGTCCCAACGTGACGAGGTGCAGTCGTTGCTTGACGAATTCTCCAGTCTGTTCGGGGAGGTCCCGACCCAGACTGATGCCATTTACCATGATGTCGAGTTGACGGACTACACCCCCATTCGCCTTCAACCCTATCGGATGAGTCCGGAAAAGAAGGCCATCGTCCGTAAGGAGGTCGACTTCTTGCTCCAGCACGGCCTCATCAGGCCGAGCCAGGGCTCTTGGTGCTCGCCCTGCCTTTTGGTCCCCAAACCAGATGGCTCCTGGCGATTATGCACCGATTATCGGCAGCTCAACAAGGCGACCATAGTGGACGCCTATCCGTTGCCACGTCTCGAGGACTGTATCGACGAAATCGGGAACGCCACGTATGTATCTAAGTTCGATCTCTCGAGAGGGTACTATCAAATCCCTCTCACTGAACGTGCTAAACAACTAACGGCGTTTGTGACACCCGAGGGTGTGTTTGAGTATCAAGTGTTACCATTCGGCTTGCGTAATGCCCCTGCCACGTTCCAGAGGCTAATGAACTCTTTGCTCGCTAATGTGCCAAATTGTCGGGCGTATTTAGATGATATTGTGCTCTTTGATATTAATTGGGCTGACCACATAGCTAGGTTACGCCAGTTGTTCACAGTGTTGAAACATGCAAATCTAACCTTAAATGCTAAAAAGTGTCATTTTGGCCAAGGCACAGTGACGTACCTCGGTTATGAAGTGGGCCAAGGAAAAGTGTTACCTCGACAAGACAAAATTAGTGCTATTCTGGACTATCCAGTGCTCAGGTCTAAAAAGGACATTCAACGATTTATCGGTATGTGTGCGTACTACCGACGCTTTTGTCAGAACTTTTCCAGTGTGGCCACTCCTCTCACAGATTTGTTGCGGAAGGCCGTTAAATTTAAGTGGTCATCGGACTGTGCAGAGGCATTTAAAAACTTGAAATTGATCTTAGCTTCCGCCCCAGTGCTTGCTAGTCCAAGGTTCGACCGTCCGTTTAAAATTCAAGTTGACGCGTCTGACTCGGGTGCTGGTGCAGTGTTGTTGCAAACTGGGGATGATAAAGTGGAACACCCAGTATATTATTACTCTGTGAAATTTGACAAGGCGCAGCGCAATTATTCGGTGATAGAAAAAGAGGCGTTGGCGCTAGTGCTAACTTGCAAAAAGTTCGAAGTGTACCTCACAGGTAATATAGTAGAAGTGTACACGGACCATAACCCATTAGTTTTCATGAATCAGATGAAGCAGAAAAATAAACGCATCCTCAGGTGGGCATTGTACCTACAGGACTTTAATCTATCTATTATCCACCTACCGGGCCGGCTCAACGTGATAGCCGACGCTCTGTCCCGCTTGCCTGAGTAACATTCATCTGAGCCGCAGGAAGCCATACCAAATGTCATGCTTTAGTTATTTTTTTTTTTAGGTTCTCCTGTGACATTAAATATCCCGTGTCCAATTTATTTACTTCCTTTTGTTTTTGTTTTGTTTTTTGTTTTGTGTATGTTTTTCTTTCAGAGAATTCCTTTGTTTTTTTTTTGCAGAGAAATTGTTGTTTTGATTGATTATCTTGTATGTCATGGATTCCCTTTTTATTCTCTGTGTACTCTTACAAAAAATATGACTACTCCTCTAGTAGTCACATTTTTTTTTCTCTGAAGGGGGGAGGAGTGTTACGACTCTGGGTTCTTTAGATGGAAACCAGAGGTCAAAATTGAGCTTATTAACGACAATATGGCAGGGCACGCATAGAGAGTTGAAGCTGTTTGTAATCTTCCCTGCCAGTCGTAAGATTAGTCTTGTCTCTCGAAGAGTATTTAAAGATTGAGCTTGGGGTTGATTATTAAATAATAAAATAGGCACCAACTATGTTTACTAATACTGTCTAATCATTTGTAAAGTAAACATGAGTAAATTTAGTATCGGGCACCGGTATGATTAGTTGAACAGTCTGCCGGCAGCATAGCTTTCGGAGAGGGAGACGAGAGACTCGCGGGCCTTCTCGGCTGACTGGTTGTGGTGGAAGGAAGTGCCTCTCCCTCCTCTTATTTATTTATTTCTGTATCTTCGTCTGGTTAAGTTTTCTTTGCTATTTTTATGGTTATATTGTGGCATACCTATCGTTCTATGTGTAGAGTAGTATACCTGGGGTGTAGTAAGTGTATTTACAAGTTTTTATCTTACCTGCTAGGCTAACGGGGTCCCAGTGTAACCACGTGGTCCCCTACCCTAAGCTGACTCCAGTGTGTTATAGTAGAGCTTTACCCTAGCTTGTTTCCAGTGTAAACCTTGTATCCTGCTTATGTGGACCAAGGCTTTTAACGTAAGATTGTGTGGTAAAGTTAGTATTAAATTGCTATTGGTGTGATTGTGTATGGGGGGTGTTAAGGGGTTAATAAATAAGTAAGTTTGAACAGAGTATCCCTTGTTCCTGTGTGGGAGTACAATAATCTATTCCTAGACTAACCGAGTTTAGTAGCAAGCATTTATTATTGTGGATATTTTACTTTGGGGGCCGGGCCTTTTGTTTCTCCCATATCTTGATACCTCTAGTCTACTTACCCTTACCCCTTAATAGTACCAGTTCCCCATAGCAAGCCCACTATTGTTCATAACACCTATCTTGCGCGGTCCTTGCAACATCCTTCCTCTCGCCTCTGTCGTGCTTTAACTTTTACCCCTCCTGCGGTTCCTGTTCCACTTCACCACCTCCCTCTTTCTGTCCGGTTATCTCGCTTACAGGATTCTCTTTCCGTTCGTGTTTCTAATGTTTCTCCTCGTGTTGTTCCTTCTTTGCCCCCATGGAGAGTCCCCCTTCCGCAGTTTTGTACGTCCTTGACCCGCGTCACTAAAGCTTTTACCCTTCCTACAGTTCTAAAACTCCTTTTCCTCGAGCACTTTTCTTCTCACTCCCGCTCCGTTTCTATCTTCACCGATGGGTCTAAGTCTGCGGACGGTGTTGGCTACTCTGTTGTTTTTCCTGATCGTACTTATATGTCGCTTACCTCCGGAGACTAGCATCTTTACAGCGGAGCTTTATGCTATTCTCTATGCTCTTCGTCTCCTGCTTTCTCATTGTCAATCTTCTTTTGTCGTTGTTGTTGACTCTCGTAGTGCCCTCATGGCTCTCGGGTCCTTTAATGCGGTTCATCCAGTAGTTGTCGAGATCCAGCGTTGGCTGTTTCTTGTTCGCAGTAAGTTTAAGTCGGTTGAGTTCTGTTGGGTTCCCAGCCATATTGGTGTGTCTTTAAATGTGCGTGCGGATGCTGCCACCAAGGAAGCTGTCCGCTCTTGTCCCATCTCTCTTAAAGGTATTCCTTATTCCGACTTTTACCCGGTTATCCATTCCTCCATCCTTACCCGTTGGCAGGCTTCTTGGTCGTCTGTTCTGGTAACAAACTCCGTACTCTTAAATGTTGTGTTTCCTCGTGGCCATCCTCCTACCACCGTAACCGGCGGTGGGAAAATGCTCTGGCGCGGTTGCGTATTGGCCATACTCGCTTAACCCATGGTCACTTGATGGAGCACCGCCCTGCTCCTTATTGTCCTAATTGTGTTGTCCCTCTTACGGTCGTGCATGTCCTTCTTGAATGTCCTGACTTCCGGGACGAGCGGATGTCTTGCTTTCCGACCACCCCTAGCGGTCACTTGTCCCTCAATAGAATTCTTTGTGACTCGGATACTTTTGATATCGTTCACCTTATGCGTTTTTGTTCTCGTATTGGCATCCTTGGTGATATTTAGCGCCCTCTGATTATTCCGCACATTTGATGGTGCTACATAGCCTTCCCGGTTTGGTGCCTTCTTTTGATAATTACTTACTTACTTCTGCAGCCATTTTCTCTAATTGTGTTGGTTGCTATTTCCTCTTCCTCATGTTTCATTTTCTTCCCTCCTCCTTTTCTCATTGTCTTTCCTGCTGACCTTTTGCCATTCTTGATTATTGTTTCGGATTTGACGCCCAGGTGTTTGGAGAGGCTCTCTCTCACCCGGCATATATCTTCACTTTCACTTCAGTTATATTTATGATAAAGTATTAACATGCAGCTTGTATTTCTGTCTTAATGACATTGAAAACTTTGTTTATTACAATATCTAGATTAACCCTTCAGTTGTGCATCGCATCATATGATGCTTTGACCGACTTGCAGTAAGTTGCGCATCGCATCATGTGATGCTTTGGAATACTACGCAAGATTTAAACGGTGTGCAGATACACGGGGTTCACCACACCTTCATCAGGGCTCTTGTAAACAGACGCCATTTAAAAAAAAATCGTGAGCCAAACTCCGGAGTGTTAGGGGCCTCAGTATTGAGTGAGCTACCAAGCCTGACGCACACAACATAAGCTCACAGCACTGCTGTTCAGCTTGTGACCACAGCATCGCCTAAAAATGCCATAATATACTTGTTCATGCTATTATGTCAAAAAAAAATCAAAATGTTTATTTAGGTAAGGTACATACATACAAGTGATTGTACAGAGAGTGATGGAGTTATAGATAAGGCTAGTACATACAGTGCCTAAAGCCACTATTACGCAAAGCGTTTCGGGCATTAAAGACTTAAATGACTAAGGCTTAATACTAATTGAGCATAAGGATTAAAATGAGTTGAGAACAAAAAAAACAGTTAAGAAGGGGGGAACATGGCTGAAAAAGCAGCACAAATACAATTCGGTCGACAAAACAGCGTCACTTAAAACAAAAACAGACATTGGTTGACAATAGAGGGGTAAGGCAGGTTACAGGGAATTTATTAGGTATAGCTTCGTTTTTCTCTTAAACTGGTTGAGAGAGGTACAGTCTTTAACATGGTTGGGAAGGTCATTCCACATTCTGGGTCCCTTGATTTGTAAAGCATTTCTAGTTTGATTACTAGCGATGATATTATTACAGAAGACCCCTGACTGATAAAACTGACCAGGGTTCTGATAATAGCAGGAACGTGGTTACATTTATCGCTGTACGCCATGGAGGGAGGAGTAATGCTGTGGGAGGGAGGGAGGGTGGTGGCGATGTCTTCTGACTGTGTGTGGCCACCTTTTATTGATTGCACTCACCATACCAGCTTAGTGGTTCGCTATGGTGAACACAAATGTAGATACTTATATATAACGTGTGTACAGAGGGTATAAACAGCAAGAGGAGTAGGTTGGGAGCTGCCGTTTTGGTGAGGGCGGTGGCATCGTCTGCACGATTTATCATGTTGTTTACTGGTTAGCACGATGGTCTTTGGGCACCATACTAGTTTACTTGTACAAGTATGGTGAATAAAACAGGTAGATATTTATATATAATATGTGTGTATAGCGTAATAACACCACAAACAGTATTGTTGTAGGAGAAACATTAGTGCGTCTGGCCTTGAGGGCGGCAGCCATCAGCTGACTGTGTGAGGTCCTACGTCTTTGTGCCTTTACTCACCATACAAGCTTAGATGTACAGGTATGGTGAACAAAACATGTAAATACTTATATAAATTGTCTGTATATAAAAGCAAAAACAGTATGGTGGGTGGAGAATGGTGGCAAGTCTGGTGAGGGGAGGGAGGGAGTGGCAGCCAGTGGCGGGCTGCCACTGCCTGCCACTGCCACTGCCACTCAGCATACCAACTTAGTGGTTCGTTATGGTGAACACGAATGTAGATACTTATAGCGTCTGTATATAGTGAATAAAAGCAAAAACAGTATTGTGGGAGGAGAATGTGGGTGAGTCAGGTGACTTGAGGGAGGGCGTGCGTGGCTGGCTGGTACACGGCAGTCACTCCTCGTTACTTTTTGACTCATAATAGCAACTTAGTGGTTCGTTATGGTGAACAAAACATGCAGATACTTATATATAACCTGTGTATATAGTGTAATAACCGACAAAGTATTTGTTCACTGTTTGACGAACATAATTGTATCAACAATATGCACACCATATTTTTAAATACAGCGATGATTCACTCATTTTATTATATAAATATATCACACTACACACTATTGAATAATATTACAGCAAAAAAACTACGAAAAATCAGAGACATTGAAATAATTAGGTAATTATCTCTTTGTGGCAACTCCGGCCTGACAGCCGGTGATCAACAGACCGCCTGGGACGCACGCTGAGTCAGCGCCTGTATTTTGCCAGACTTCCCCGCCCTATAGCGGGCAATATATGCCACTTAGGATTTTTTTATTATTTTTCCCATGATCAGTGAACACAAATTAACAGGTTAGAAAGAAAAAAGATTTTTTTTGTATGCGCCTGTGGGTGTCAAATGGTATATAGCCATGATCGAGCCATTTAAGGGTTAAATTAATATTGATCTTCAAAAGGTCGTAGTTCCCTTTGACAGAAGAGAGCGTCGGCCAAGAAACCTTGTTTAAAAGGTCTGTCGGACCAAGGGGACAGTTGAGAGGATAGCACTTCGGATTCATAGACCTGAGGTTCTGGGTTCAATCCCCGGTGGCGGGCGGAAACAAATGGGCAGAGTTTCTTTCACCCCTGATGTACCTGTTTACCTAGGAGTAAATAGGTACCTGGGAGTTAGACAGCTGTTACGGGCTGCTTCCTGGGCGTGTGTAACATAAACGAGGCCTGGTCGAGGACTGGGCCGTGGGGACGCTAAGCCCCAAAATCATCTCAAGATAACCTCATGATAACCCATAGTACCTGACGTTGAGAGCGAGGGAACACTTCTGTTGTCAATCCTCGCCTTCGATGCTGAACCCAATCTGGACGAACTAATGGTTTTAAGGTGGTAATTGCGGGGCGTATACTTGCGATGCACCCCTGGGGGGAGCCCCCATCTTTTAAATACAAAATACATATACAAATATTTATTCAGGTAAAGTTCATACATACAAGGTAAGATACAAAAAGTTGATGGATTTATAGATAGAGGTAGTACATAAAATGCCTAAAGCCACTATTATGCAAAGCATTTCGGGCAGGAAAAACACTAAGACTAAAGCTTACTACTAATTGAGATTACAGTATAAATTGTGTTGAGAAAAAATAAGAACAAAAAATGAAAGAAGAGGGGAGGAGACATGGCAGAAAAACTAAACAAAAAAATACAATTTGGTCAACAAACCGCATTGCTTAGAATAGTAGACATGGGTTGACATATTGGGGTGAGGTAGGTTTCATGGAGTTAATTAGGTAGTACTTAGTGTTCATCTTCAACTGGTTGGGAGAGGTACAGTCTTTAACATAATTGGGAAGGTCATTCCACATTCGAGGTCCATTGATTTGTAAAGCATTTCTAGTTTGATTAAGTCGTACTCTTGGAATATCAAATAGGTATTTGTTTCTGGTGTGGTGCTCATGGGATCTGTTACAACCTAATAGAAAGCTTTTAAGGTCAGGATTGACATTACAGTTCAGCATTTTATATATATAAAATACACATGAGAGGATGTGCAGTGACTTAATATCTAACATATTCAGAGATTTGAGTAAGGGTACTGAGTGATGTCTGGGGCCAGAATTAGATATTGTCCTAATAGCAGCTTTCTGTTGAGTAATTAGAGGACGTAAATGATTTTGGGTAGTAGAACCCCCCACAGCTTTGCTTGTGTCTAGCGTGTTAAGGAGATGTAGAACTTCAGTCTGATTTATAACAACTTCAGTCAACCTAGACACAGTGCATGGGCAAGATGTGGAGGCTGACGTTCAGGATCAGGGACCTGCATCTTGGCAGCAATGTGGTTTGCCAGTAAATCAGCCTTCTCCTGATTGCTGGTTGCCACAGAACCATCTTCTCTATTTAGAGGTGGGATTGTGTCCTCAGATGAGTACCCCTGCCGATCCTTCACCAGGGACCACCAGACCTTGGATCCAACCCTTCCAGATGCAAGTTTTCTTCGAGTTTCGGATTCCCATCTGGATATAGCCCACTTTTGAACTTCTTTCATTATTCGACAAGATTGTCTATGAATGTTTCTGTTATGAGCCGAGATGCCGTTTAAATCTCCTCCACGCCTTGTTTTTGGCTTCAGCTGCCATCCGGCAGCGATATCCAACCAAGGCTGATCAGTGGGCTTGGTCACATACTGCCGGTGAGGGATATGCCTATACTGGAGGTCCAGTATATGACTGGTGAAAGCGTTTACTTGGCTGTTCACGTCCCCCTGGAGCAAGGCATTCCAATCAGTAACTTCGAGCTCGGACCGTAGGGCTGGCCAGTTCCCTCTGTCCCAAAGCCAGGTAGTTCGAACAGATTCTTCACCTCGATCTGTCCGGATAGCCAGTGTAGTAAAGACAGCCTGGTGGTCTGAAGAACCAACATATCCCAGAGGTCTGCAATTAACAATATTTGCAGGAAGGTCAGTTACGACAGGATCAAGGGACGAGCCTGATATGTGGGTAGGAAAGCTAACAAAATTTTCAAGGTTAAAAACTGCTAGGAGTTCATCAAAATCCCTCTGTATAAGATATTGGTTGAGGTCACCTACAATTATAATGTGCTGACAGTTGTGCTGCATTAGCAGGAGTCTAGCTTGTCCATCAGGAGGTGATTGGGGAAGCACCTGCCATTGAGGTCTGTACATTGCACATAAGAGAATTGAGGTACCTGGATTTTAAGCATACTTTAAGAACATAATTTCCAGATGACCAGGAATACCACATCAATGTTTTTGTGCATACACAGATTTGCTGGTGACAAATGTTCAGAGAACTTATCTCTGATCAATCACAGCAATACTCAGACTTGGTGCATAATCTTACTCGTCAGCACCCTTACTATCCATACCATCCACTGAAGGTTTCGTTGTGCCTTACTCAGCAAAGCAGATTTACACTCCACCAACACAGCAGGAGCTGCGAAGTCTGCCACCATTCACACCGGCATTCTCAAACAACTTGCAAACATGAGGAGTCAATCGATCGGCATATTGTCTGCCAACATCATGGGCTTCATGACCAATGTTGGCGATCTCATGCACACAGGCTTTTGAACACTCATCGTCCCTGATGTGGTTGTTGTGCTCTAGACATATTTCTAGATGACAGGGCCCCTGAGAACTTTGCTACACTTGCCGGTTATACCTCATGGTTGCGCCCAGAAGGCAGGGTCAAGGAGGGGGTGTTGCAGTTTG
>WNGS01011019.1:0-12606 GCA_020271785.1 Procambarus virginalis
ATGGACTTTAGTAAGCTCAGTATTTACTGTGGCATTTAGAGCAAGGGGGTCAGGACTGGAGTAAATGAAGGTGTGTCGTCAGCAAATAGAATTGGTCTAAGGTGTTGGGAGGCATTTGGAAGGTCATTAATGTAGATGAGAAAGAGGAGAGGGCCAAGTATACTGCCCTGAGGAACACCAATGTTGATGGGTAGGGTAGGAGAAATTGAATTGTTCACAGAAACATACTGGAGTCTATCAGTAAGGTAAGATTTGAGGTATTGCAGGGAGAGTCCTCTGACTCCATAATGATGTAATTTAAGAAGAAGTTTTGTGGTTCACAGTGTCAAAAGCCTTACGCAGGTCCACAAATAACCCAACAGGGAACTCATTTTATCAAGAGCTGCATGAATTAAGTTAATCATACTAATCAGTGCATCGTTAGTGCTTTTTTAGGTCTGAAGCCATATTGGCAAGAGCTAAGTATATTGTGCTTGGCTAGATAAGAGTAAAGCTGCTTGTAGATTAGTTTTTCAAAATTTTTGATAAGTTAGGCAGGATTGAAATAGGTCTGTAGTTGTTAACATCAGTGAGATCACCACATTTGTGGACAGGGGTTACTCTCGCTTTTTTTTAGAATATCTGGGAAGGTTTGGAGTTCAAGTGACTTGTTGAAGAGCAATGTAATTGCAGGGGCTAAGGATCTGGAGGCTTTTTTTGTAAATTAATGTCGGAATCTCCTCAAGGGCACTAGACTTGGTTTTAAGGGAAAGGATTATCTCATTGACATCAGTGGAATTAGTAGGCTTTAGGTACAGAGACTGTGGATAGTTACCTGTAAGGTAGTCCTTAACCTCAGTACTGGAAGAAGGAATATCATTTGCAAGGGATGACCCAATGGAAGAGAAGAACCTATTGAACTCAATAGCAGAATCAGATGCTGAAAGCTGACCATCGTTATTTGACAGGAGTGTTGGTTTGTTATTTAAAATCTTCTTTGATCCCAAGATTTGTGAAATTGTGCTCCAAGTTTTTTAATGTTGCTCTTTATTTGGGTAAATTTATCTTCGTAGTATTTAGTTTTGGCTCGTCTAATTATCTTAGATAGCAGTAAAGAGTAATTCTTTGAGAATTCTTTAGAGACGGTTCCTAGCCTATACTTCTTCTCAAGGTCATGTTTTTTATTAATGGATTTAAGTATTCCCTTTGTAAGCCATGGATTGTTAAGCCTTTTGGTAGTGACTTGTTTTGTAAGCATAGGACAGTGGGTGTTATAAAGGCTTAAGAGTTTTTTGAAGAAAAGATTGTACTGCTAGGTTGATGTCCCCTATGTTACCTAACTCTGATTCCCAATTGACATTATCAGCAGCAGTTATAAAATTGCCTATAGCAGATTCATTGTGCAGCCTAAAACTTATCTCCCTTGACTCTAGAGGTGGTTTGTTAATGTTAGTTAAGAGAAATGTGGGGTAATGGTCTGTAGTACAGTTGGTGATTATACCTGAAGTAAGCGGAGAGGTTATGTTGGTCCAGATGTGATCTAGAGTCGTGGCAGTACTATCAGTGATTCTGGTAGGTCTAGTGATTAAGGGTATGAGGAAGCAGGAATTCATACAGTTGAGGAAGCTAACAGTAGTAGGGTGCTCAGGCTCGCAGAGGTCAATATTAAAGTCCCCTGCGATAATTAGATGGTTTTTGTTAAGTCTGTTATCGAGTATTAGATTTCTAAGGTTTGAATTGAATTCGGGCACATCAGTGTTAGGAATCCTATAGACTGCTCCCACAGACAGGATAGACTCGGTACCCTTTACTCTGAAACGGGCGAAGATATACTCCCCACAGCAGTCTCTAGTTCTAATTACTTTTAAGCATGTTAGTTCATGATGGTAGTAAAGAGCAGTACCACCACCTCTCTGAGTTTGACGACAGTTGTGAATTGCCAAGTAGTTAGGCATGTTAAAGAGTCGAGTAGTATCCTCTTTCAACCATGTTTCAGTAAGTACAATAAAAGTGAATTTGTTGTCAATAGTTTCAATTAAGGCACTAACATCATCGAAGTGTTTACCTAGGGATCTAACATTTAAGTTGATTACAGAGATATTGTGATTATGTGATAATACATTGTTTACATCATTTGCTGTAAAATATCTGCAGTTCAGATCATTAAAGTGATGATTGTCATAGATAGTGGATAAGAGGTTTAGTTCTGGGTCTATACTTGTCTGCATAAAAAGGCTGGTTATTAACCAGAAATAGTATGAACTTATTTAAGAGAACAAAATGTGATCAATAATTACTTTTCAATAGAAAAGTTAATTATAGCAAAACACAACAATACAATAATATAACAATACAATAAAAGCTTACAAAGTATCGATTGTGTCAATTCACAATCATTCTCAAGTCGATTCACAATCGACTTGAGAATGGTCCAGGACGGACCAAAACGTCGTCGTCCCTTCATTTTCTAGTGTGCGGTCTGGTCAACATAGAATGATATTGGGTCTACTACTGTAACCCATTATGTGACTAATCTTTTCTTCATTACCCACACAATTATTATATGGTCCTTAATAAGATAATTTAACAATCTTGCTTCATACATCTTTAGTTTGACACTTATCATTGCCATTAAATATGAAGTGGAGACGCCATGTTGTCTGGTACTCGGGAATTATAAGTGTCTGCTCTTACAGGCTTCATGGTACGAAGTCCTCTTAAACTCGCTGGACTTGATCACCTTCGTGGTGCCACCCATCCTGCCCGCTACCATCACAGCCATCAACGTGTGGGCACAACACAGACTCAAGCAGCAAGGCATCTTCTCTCTCTCCTCCAACTACATCTCTCTTGCTGGGTCCATTGACGTCGTTTGCTTCGATAAGGTAGTACCTAGAGTTACTTGCTTACAGATGCATGAAAAACTACTTAAAGCTGGTAACCTTAAACAAATCCATATAGATGTGAATATTATAAACATCATGAATATATTGTGTGTTTTGCAAAAAAAGGTGAATCGCAAAGTGGAAATACATAATGGACCTAATACCAATAATGTTCGAAAGACACTTAGTTCAGTAGTCTGCGTACATTAGATAGTGATTCTGAGAATAGCTTTTCACAGTGCTATCATAATAAAACATTTAAAATAATTAAAGTGATTTGCAATGCATTTTTAAATTTGTACATTTATTTAATTCAAATTATTGGAATAGTAAGCCTGTATGTACAAGGTCCCCCCTTGGTCAGGGGTGGGCAACACCTCTGGCCTAGAGGGTCCAGGGGTTGTTTAATTTTCTTTTATTTTATTGTGCTTTAACCAAGTAAAATGATCATGAGATTCAGCACTGTAATTTACTGGGAAGACTTTACAACTTTTGGCTGATTCATCTGATATAAAAAAAACAAAAAAAAAATTAAGAATTATTGTTTACTCCTTTTGCTGATGTTAAAAACTGCGACAGAGACTCTGGATAGTTTCCTGTAAGGTAGTCCTTAACATTAGTTTGGGAGGATGGGATATCATTTGCAAGGGAGGTGCCAATAGATGGGAAGAAACTATTGAATTTAATATCAGTGTCACAGGCAGAAAGCACACCATTGTCATTGGATAGGAGTATTTGCTTCTTATTCAAGATCTTCTTTGATCCTAATATTTGGGAAATAGTGATTCATGTTTTCTTAATGTTGCCCTTAGTTTGCCCGAATTTATTTTTATAATATTATATTTTGGCTCTCCTAATTATTGTGGACAGCATTGATGTGTTTCTCCTTGAAACTTCTTTGGAGATGACCGTAACCTATACTTCTTCATATGGTCAGGTTTTTTATTAATTGATTTCAGTATATCCTTATTAAGCCATGGATTATTTAACCTTTTAGTTGTGACTTGTTTAGTTAGCATTGGACAGTGGGTATTATAAAGGCTCAGAGTTTTCTGAAGAAATGTTTGCACTACAAGGTTGATGTATGGATTATTTAATCTAATCACTATGTTACCTATGTCAGACTTCCAGATATTAGCAGCAGCCGCAATACAGTTGCTTATAGAAGTTTCATTGTGAAGCCTAAAGCTTATCATCATCATTGTATCCAGAGGTGGTTTATTAATGTTGGTTAGAAGAAATGTTTCGTAATGGTCTGTGGTCCTATCAGTGATTATCTCTGAAATAAGTAAAAAGGTTATGTTAGTCCAGATGTGGTCAAGAGTAGAGGCAGTCGTTTCAGTAATTCTAGTAGGTTTGGTAATTAAAGGTCTTTTCTTTCCTATAAACATGTTCTTTTCAAACATGTTTATAGAAGACAATGGTGAAGGCTGCGGTATTATATAGCCTTTCTAGTGACTTTAGTAAAGCTTTTGATATTGATCCACATGGAAGCTTGATAATGAAATTAAGGTCAAATAATATTGGATTGTAGTTCTTTTAATTAATCATGTGGTTCATACACAGACAGGAACACTGACTGAGGATGACCTAGCGCTGGCTGGGGTGGTACCATGTGTTAGGGGTGAATTTGGTGCTCCGGTGGAGGACCTCAAGACTCTGCCGCCAGACCAGCACCTCACCAAGGCTCTGGCCTCCTGCCACTCCCTTCTCGTCATCAATGGAAGGCTCACCGGGTACCCCCTTGATGTCAAAATTTTTACAGGAACTGGCTGGGTATGTTACCACTTAAAATCCAGCTTCTTGGCTTTACAGTATATTGTTGCACTAAATTTGTGTCTTGAAGCGAGATTACTATATTGGAAGGAGTTAAAATGATGCAGATTGTGCATGAGAATCCAATGACTGTGAATATAAGACTTTACCTGAATTTACCAGAATGGCACCAACACTAGTGGCCTCGACAACGACAGGAAGCCGGTGGCTTTTCAAAGGTCCCCTATTTGCCTTGATAATCTTTTTCAGTTGGATTTTGAAATTCAAGTCTTGACATTTATAGCTTTGATGGGTTGGCAATTCCACGGGTTATAACCCTGTTGGTGAAAAAACACCTCCTGTTCTCAGTTCTACATTGTGGCTTGTCGAGCTTGAATCCATTGCTCTTTGTTTGTGTTACATTTGACCTTATGAAGAAATTTTCCCGATCAAAATTCACCAAATTGTTCAGAATTGTAAAAGTTTCAATGAGATCTGCTCTGTCATTCCTGGTTTGCAGTGTTAGCCTTGTGGCCCTTAACCATTCATGAAACGAGAGATGATTTAGCTCTGGAATTATTTTTATTGTCCGATGTTGCACTTTCTACAGAGCAGCTATGACCTTCTGCAGATGGGGTCTCTATGCTTGGATGCAGTAATCCAAATGGGGCCGCACCATAGATTTATACACTTGAATTACTACCTACCTTTTCTTAAAGTCAAAGGTACTCATGATTATTGTGGTGTTTGTGTGTAGCTGAGGAAGTCTTGGTTGAAGGGTTGATATAAAGTCATTGCTTGGTTTCTGACTTTAATACTTAAACTGATACATGACTAGTAGCTACCAAGCTTGGTGAGCGTCCTGTACGCTCCTTGTTTTCCTTCTCCCTGGCGTCTGAGCCGCAGCACATAGAAAACGGATGGTACCGTTTTCTGTGAACATGACATCCTTCCTTTTCTTTAAAAAGAATGAATACAGGATGTCTACCATGCTTGTAGCACAAAGCAAAGTTATTGACACAAAGTAAGTTATTAACATATCAAGAGATATTGCATTCATTTAACATTAATTAAGCACACAAAGAATTTAAACAACTTAATCTGTACCACAATGAATTTCAATGTTAAAAATACATATGCAATGTTAAACAAAAATGAAAGAAACTGTAATACAAAGTTACAAAATATTGAATGAGAGATCTGCATTATTCAAACAATATTAAATTTAGTTTAGCATAATAAGTAAATACTTTGCATTACATAGGAACAAAATTAATCATCAAATCGTGTAGGGCATTTAACATGACGTTTAGGACGAGAGTCCTTAAATACATGAACATCCCTCGATGAATTGTTTGTCGGGTTATAACTCATTTTTTCTTTTTCGTTTGTACGACTTTTCATTTCGTCATTTTCTACACTAGTTGGAATCACTTTGAAATAAGCCATATTACGTGTTATACTATGATCTCTATTACTCGCTGTTACCATAGTTCCTTTTACACTAATCACTTTATATGGTTTTGTATCATACGGCATATCTAGCTTTCCCACTTTTTTCTTTTTAACGAGAACAATATCTCCAACCTTTATGAATTGTTTCTTTGCACGTTGATCATGAGCAATTTTCATTTTGCCCTTGGCTAGTGCATCCTTCTGAGCGAGACGTTTATCCGTTACCTCGGCTGGCATGACAGGTAGTGCGATCCTCATAGGACGTCCAAATAAAAGTTCGCCAGGCGACTTGCCCAGTTTTCCATGCGGTGTTGCACGGTAGTTCCTGAGAAAAGCATACATAGCTTGTTTCCAGGATCGTCCTTCGGCATGAGTACAGCGTACAGCTTTCATGAGAGGTTGCATGAATCTCTCGACTTCTCTATTTGCTTGAGGATGTAGTGGCATCACACGGCGGTGTTTGAATCCAATATGCTCAGCAAAGTTGACGAAATCTTGTCCATTGAATGGCGGTCCATTGTCCGTCTTGACAACTTCAGGAATGCCAAAGTTTGAAAAGATCTTGTCGAGTTTCGGGATGACGGCCTTTGCAGATGTGGAAGTGATGATTTCTACTTCTGGACAACGTGAGTGATCATCAATGACTACCATCAAGTACTCTCCAGTTGGTAGCGGTCTGCAGAAATCCATCGATACTTCCATCCATGGTGCAGCAGGTAGTGGTGAAGGTTGTAGAAGTGTTGGTTACGAGTACCTCGCAGCACGGTGTCGCGTTGTTGCGTAACACTTAATTCTGTGTGGATGCGTTCAAGTGCTTTGAAGGCATCTTTGTCTTCTCCTGAGGGTGGGATGCGTGGAAACTTTTTCTTAGTCAATGTATCCACTGTTGCTTGCAGAGTTGGGTCCTCTAGGGTTGCAGTACGATTTTATCAAGAGTGAGAGCCTTAGGGACTGCATCACAGGTTACAGAGTGTACATATTCCTCGGCAACTTGCTGATGCTTGATGATGGTGAAACTGTTGGCAGGATGTCGACTGACGTAATCAGCGGGATTGCCTGCACCCGGCTTGTATTTCACAGTGAAGTTGTATGGTTGCAGACGAAGAGCCCATCTCTCAATGCGAGCTGGTGGTTTGGACTTTGGATTATTGAAGATGGTCTCCAACGGTTTGTGGTCAGTGACTATCGTGGTGAAGGGTGCACCAAGCATTGCACACATTGAAGTGTTCACAGCCCCATACAAGAGCAAGAGCTTCCTTCTCTGTCTGACTGTATCGTTGCTCAACATCTGTGAGAGAACGGCTGGCGTGCGTAATGTAGGCGTAACGTGTTGCATCTGTAACATGAGATTTCACCTGCGCTGTACAGAAGTATCTCCAGGATGCACAAAAAGGCAAGGAATTTACTGGGTCTGCAAAGATGACAGATTAATGTTAGAGAACATAACTAAACTGATGAAAAACATTCCCGAGTCACAGAGATTACCATTCACAGACAAGCTACCAGTGATATATGCAGACTGGGATAAGACAACATTGGTTAACGACCAAAACCCAGGAACAGATAGTTTAGAGAACCGCAGCAGTAATGTGGAGGAAGAGGGTATTGTAGTACATAATAGCAGCAATATTGCAGAGTCAGGTAATATAAACGATGTGAGCAACAGTGAGACAGAGTGCATAATGAAGGAATTGGGACGAAAAGCGGAGATGGCTCCAATAAAGAGGTAGACAAGACAGACACAGATATAAATACCTTGAAAAACGCAAAACCGGAACACATTTGCAAATTCTACGCTAAAGGAATATGCAAATATGGAAAATTAGGAACAAAATGCCATTTTCTGCATCCTCGAAAATGCAGGAACATGTTGGCGAGGGGTACATGCCGTTTTGGAACAGGGTGTAGATACTTCCACCCCAAATTATGTCAATTTTCAATTAGGGACAAAAAATGCTACAATCTTCAGTGTCCGGAATTCCACGTGAGAGGTACACAACGTTATAGACGGGAAGATCAGTATGACACTACTGGCAATTTTTTAGAGGAAGGCAGAAACAGAGCAGAAAATATAAGAGAGGAACAGTCAGATGGAACCACCACAGGATTACAGAGGGGAAGGGAGATACCCACAAGTCTGGAATACACATTACCAACAAACACACAGGTACTACACCACACAACACTCGCCCCACTACCGAAACTGGACGAATCACTTCGAAAACAACACACCCTGGACGCAAACACAGTGGCCCCCTTACCAGAGCCTCAGATATTAACACCAAGTAAGGCATCCAGCACTTCCACTACCACGATAACATCATTTATATTTGCCAACATTCAAGGTATAAAAACACGCAAATCCAACAAAGTTCACTTTATAGATGGTCTCCTTCATGAGGCAAATGCAGTGTTTGCAGCCCTAACAGAAACCCACACAAAGGACTACCATGATGGTGAAATATGGATCTCAGAGTACAATCTTTTCAGATGTGATAGGAAACACCGGCTTCAGGGTGGGGTCAGCCTATACATCAAAGACACACTCATCTGTACTGAGCTGCTAAACACCTCGAATGATATGGTGGAAGTGCTGATAATCAAAATAGAGATTATAAATGTAGTTATTGTCCTTGTATATAAGTCACCGGAGGCAAACCCTCAGCAGTTTAAAGACCAACTAATGAAAGTAGAACACTGCTTGGAAAACCTCACAAATCCAGCTCCGAACATCATCTGCTTGGGGACTTCAACCTACGGCACCTGAAATGGAAGCACCTGGCTAATACAGTAATATCAGAAAGAATACCAGGAAGTAGCCTTAATGAACAGGCACATGCAAATGACCTGCTACGGATGTGCGACAGGTTTGCCTTAAACCAGCAAATAGTAGAACCAACCAGGAAGGAGAACACGCTGGACCTCATTTTCACTAATAATGATGAATTGATCAGGAACATAATGATTACAAATACCTGTTACTCAGATCACAACTTAATTGAAGTTATGACAACCATGGGGAATAGACCTTCAAAACCAGTCCAGATTCCCGGTGGAGGAGATTTCAGCAAATTCAACTTCAATAATAAACAGATAAACTGGGAGCAAATAAACCAGGACTTCACAGAAATAAACTGGGAAGAACAGCTAGGAAATGCGAACCTGAACCAGTGCCTGGAAAAAATAAGCTCAGTAGCACTAGAAATATGTACAAACCGCATCCCCCTAAGAAAAAAGAGGAAGAGATGCAGATTGGAACGAGAACGTCGTTCCCTATATAGGCGAAGAAAACGAATCGCGGTACAACTTGAGAGTCGCACCCTATCTCAGGAACGGCGAAGAAGGTTAGGTAGCGAAATAGGAAAAATTGAACTCAAGCTACAAGAATCATACAAAACGCAGGAGAGGGAAAGAGAGCAAAAGGCCATCAGTGAAATAGAGAGAAACCCGAAATATTTTTTCTCCTATGCAAAATCAAGATCAAAAACCACATCTAGTATCGGGCCCCTGCGAAAGGAAGATGGAACTTTCACCGATGACAACAAAGAAATGAGCGAGCTACTGAGGAAGCAATACGACTCTGTCTTCAGCGAGCCATTAAACGCACTAAAGATCGATAACCCAAATGAATTTTTCATGGATATGATACCAACATCAAATCATATATCAGACGTCACCCTATCCCCACTGGATTTTGAAGAAGCCATAAACAGTATGCCTATGCACTCCGCACCAGGCCCGGATTCTTGGAACTCCATATTCATCAAGAACTGTAAAAAACCACTATCGCAGGCCCTTCACATTCTGTGGAGACAAAGCCTAGATACTGGCGTTATTCCTGATATACTAAAAACAGCAGAGATAGCACCACTTCATAAAGGAGGAAATAAGGCAGAGGCAAAAAATTACAGACCGATAGCACTAACATCGCACATCATAAAAATTTTGAGAGAGTGCTAAGAAGTAAGATCACAAAATACATGGAATCACAGCATCTCCATAACCCCGGACAACATGGTTTCAGAACAGGGCGCTCTTGCCTGTCGCAGTTGCTGGACCACTATGATATGGCATTAGATGCTATGGAAGACAAACAAAACGCTGATGTAATTTACACAGATTTCGCAAAAGCTTTTGATAAATGTGACCATGGTGTTATTGCCCATAAAATGCGCTCAAAAGGAATTACCGGAAAAGTAGGCAGATGGATCTACAATTTCCTGACCAACAGAACCCAATGTGTAATAGTCAACAAAATAAAATCCAACCCGTCAACCGTTAAGAGCTCAGTCCCCCAGGGTACTGTGCTTGCTCCAGTACTTTTTCTCATCCTCATATCGGACATAGACAAGAACACAACCTATAGCACTGTATCATCCTTTGCAGATGACACTAGGATCTTCATGAGAGTAGGCAACATAGAGGACACGGCGAACCTCCAGTCAGATGTAGATCAGGTCTTTCTATGGGCTACAGAAAATAATATGGTGTTTAACGAAGACAAGTTCCAGCTCATGCGCTATGGAAAAAATGAAAATATAAAAACGGAAACCACGTACAAAACTCAGGCAAATCATAACATAGAACGAAAAGGCAATGTAAAGGATCTGGGTGTACTCATGTCGGAAGACCTTACCTTTAAAGAACACAATAAAGTAGCCGTCACAACTGCAAGAAAAATGACAGGTTGGATAACAAGAACTTTTCACACTAGAGATGCTATACCGATGATGACACTTTTCAAAACGCTTGTGCTCTCTAGAGTGGAGTACTGCTGCACAATGACAGCCCCTTTCACTGCTGGTGAAATTGCTGACCTGGAGAGCGTGCAGAGATCCTTTACTGCTAGAATCCACTCGGTAAAACATCTAAACTATTGGGACCGACTAAAGAGCCTAAATCTGTATTCCCTTGAGCGCAGGCGGGAGAGATACATAATAATTTACACGTGGAAAATATTAGAGGGGCTGGTCCCAAACCTGCACACAGAAATAACATCACATGAGACCAGAAGACATGGCAGGATGTGCAGAATACCCCCGTTGAAAAGCAGAGGTGCAACTGGTACTCTGAGAGAGAACTCTATCAACATCAGAGGCCCGAGACTGTTCAACACGCTTCCACTACACATAAGGGACATAACTGGCAAACCCCTCACAGTGTTCAAGAGAGAACTGGATAAGCACCTCCAAAGGATACCTGATCAACCAGGCTGTGACTCATACGTCAGGCTGCGAGCAGCCGCGTCCAACAGCCTGGTTGATCAGTCCAGCAACCAGGAGGCCTGGTCGATGACCGGGCCGCGGGGACGATAAGCCCCGAAGCACCTCAAGGTATCCTCAAGGTAAGGTAATTACTACTCTGTAATGTGGTTGACCAGGTTTGTTTTGGGGCTAAAACAGCACTAAACCAACAGGACTATCATCCAACCGTTAACTCAGTGTCCATGCTGGATCAAAGTACGCAGCTCGGCTTCTCTACTAGTTCTCTTTCACAGCATCAATGCATTTTGCTCGATATCGCTCCAGTACCATTATGCATTTTTCTTCAGGAGCTCACGTAGAGGCTTCGTATGGTAGCAAAATCTGGAATGAAGTAAGAACAGTAGTTTGCCATTCCCAGAAACTATGTACTTCAGTGGATGTTGAAGGAGGTGCAGCATCTTGATATCTGCAACTTTCTTAGGATCTTCTGAGATAGACCTTTGTCACTAAGTACATGTCCAAACCATTCAATTTTATGTTGATTGAACTCACACTTGCTTGGCTTAGCGTCAAGTTCTTTTCTCGTAAGCGTTGCAATGTTGCACGAAGAGCTTTGTCGTGTTCAGCTTGGGTACGGCCATAAACAATGATGTCATCAGACATGTTGTCAGCAGTAGGTATATCTTGCAATACCTGGCTGATGATGTGCTGAAATACCTCAGCAGCACTGTTAATACCAAAACTCAGGCGCTTGTCCTATACAGACCTCGATGTGTCGTAAACGTTGTGATGAATCGACTCTCAACATAAAGTTCAAGCTGATGATAGCCCTTGTTTAAATCTAACTTGCTAATACAGTTTCACCATTCAAGCGGTAAATCATCTTATCTACAGTGGGTGTAGGATGGCGTTCACGCATTATTCCTTGTTGGGAACACGCATGTCTACACAAATGCGTATCTCATCTGGATTCTTCGACTTCGGTGGAGTGACAATTGGGCTTACCCATGGTGTTGGGCCTGTTCCGGTTCAATGATATCTAGTTCTATCAGCCTATCCAGTTCAGCATCGACTTTCTTGCGAGTATGGAATGGTTGTCGGCGATGTGGTTGGGCAACTGGAATTACATCTGGGTTGATATGCAAATGTACCTTGCTATCAGTATAACAACCTATGGATTCAAATCGATCAGAAAATTCAGCAACAATAGCATCAACATTGTTTGCAGATTCCACTGCTACAGCATAGAAAGCTGAAGTAGCCCCATTTGGTTGAAGTCTTGTAACTGAGTAAAGACGCCTTTGCTTTCTTAACAACATGGAATGTAG
>WNGS01011019.1:24757-35753 GCA_020271785.1 Procambarus virginalis
TTCTTGGGACCCATGGCCATGATATAAAATAAATTTATGTCTCAACAACCCCAAAAGCTCAAAAAAATACTGAAATTCTATTACAAAGCAAGTTCACGCATGAGTTGTCACCTAGCGGAGGGCACTGGTAAACCGATGAACGCAGTTGGCTGTGCCACCAGAGCGTTAGGTCGGGTATACGCGTATCAACAAACTTCGTTACCGAGGCAAAGTTTGTTATCCAATTCGGATTTCACAAAAGAATTGGCCTCGTAACCAAAAAGTTCGTAAAGAAGGGCATTCATAAACTGAGTGTCTCTGTATTAATATACATACTACACCATTAAACCCAGACATGCATACTGTACCTGCTGGAACTGAGGAGAAGTGACCGTTCCTCGGAGTTGTTCAGTAGGAGGTAACTCAGACGTTGCAGGAAGATAAGGGCAAAGTTGATTCACAAAATCTTCATTGGTCAAGATCGGCTGAAGAACTTCTGCAGGTCATGGCCGAACTCACATCCACTTTTGGAAAAACAAAGCTTTACAAATACAACTAAAAATCTATATTTATGGTACATTTATCTGATTTATCAGAGTGGTCATGAATAATATACTAAATTCTTACAATGGGTATCAATTAAATGTGTGACTGCCTATGATATGTATTGCTCACTAAAACCTTCTGTAAAAGGTCATGACACCTCTTTTAAAGATGAGGGAAAGCATCAAGTGATAATTTCCTTGTTAATCATACCAGGGAATGTCTATAAAAATTATAACTTAAAAGTATTTACAAAATAACAAGACAGAACTTTAAAACAATATTGGGGATACATCTTTCAAATGCTTTTGTACAATGATAGTTGAAGATTACTCAGTTTGGAAAAATGACTGAAAATATAAGGTACAGCTCGAAAGATAATACTGAATAATGTAAATTTCCCCTCTCCCTCAAATTTGCCCTTAACCTTGTTACAATATGTGTGATAAAACTTTAGCCAATACTTCAAAAACTATCTTTTTGCCTACAGTATCTGAGCCAGACCTATGCCCTACTGGTATAAAAATCCCAATGTTCTTCTTGCAACCTATCTTTCCACCTTAATGTAGTTCTAATTTTATGATAAAATCACAACACTACTTTCCTAATAAACCTGTTGACCAGACCACACACTAGAAGTTGAAGGGACGACGACGTTTCGGTCCGTCCTTAACCATTCTCAAGTCGCTTGTGATGAGGAGGTAGAGAACGGGAATAAATAGGCAAGAGAGAGGCGAGGAGGAAAGTAAGGTGTAGAGAATAGTAGTAATAATGAGAACTGCAGAAGGCCTATTGGCCCATACGAGGCAGCTCCCATTATAACCACCGAAGGAAAGGTAATAGGAAAAAGCAGAGGATAGCAAGGGAGCGTAGGAGAAGACAATGAACAGAAAAAGGGGAGAAGAGAGAAAGAAAAGGAAAGAGAAAGAAAGATAAATGGAAGGGGTAAGCTTATGTTAAGTCACGTTTGTTAGAAAGATTAGAGCATTTGAGTATGTACTGTGAAAGGGAAGAGTCCACAGCAACAAAGCCAGGACTCAAGTTCACATTGGGTACATTGTGTATAAGAGCCGATTCTACAAGACGGCGTCTGTGAAGAGTAGAGGCAGGAAAGATTATTTTGGAGGAAGACCAATCAATGGGATGATTAGAATCCCTCACATGGCAGAAGAGAGCATTGTTAGTGTCTGCAGACTTAACACTTCTCTTGTGTTCTTTAAGTCTGTCATTCAGTGTACGGCCAGTTTCGCCAAAGTATTGGAGAGGACAAGATGAACAGGAAATAGAGTAGACACCAGCAGCATTAGAAGCAGGAGGAGCAGTGTGAACTAGATTGCTACGAAGTGTGTTAGTTTGTCGAAAGGCGAGTTTAATGTCAAGAGGACGAAAGGTATTGGTAAAAGTTATGAGTTCAGATATGAAGGGAAGGCATAGTACAGTGCTACTAGTGTTGGAAGCAGGTTTAGGATGAAAGAAATTTTGTTTAGCTTGAGAGTAGGCAGAGTTGATGAAATGCAAAGGATAACCAAGGCGAGAGAATGATTTGTAGATAAAGGAAATTTCAGAATCAAGAAACTGAGGGTCGCTGATGCGTAGAGCGCGGAGGAAGAGAGAGACGAGGACACTTTTCTTAACAGAAGGAGGATGGTAGGAAAAGAAGTGAATGTACATGCCACTATGCATGGGTTTACGGTAGACAGAGAAAGAGAACCCAGACACAGAGCTGTGAACATGAACATCAAGAAAAGGAAGGAGGGAATTAGATTCCCACTCAACTTTGAAATGGATAGAAGGAGCCAGATTGTTAAGAGAGGCGAGGAAAGGCTGGAAAAGATTAAGGTCATGAGGCCATAAAGCAAAAATGTCATCAACATAGCGAAGCCAGAGAGAGGGACGAGTATCAATAGAAGGAAGAAGAACAGTTTCGAAGTATTCCATGTAGAAATTAGCAAGAACAGGGGAGAGAGGGGAACCCATAGCGACACCGAAAGTTGAGTGTAATATTTACCGTTAAAAGAGAAAGAGTTAGATTCAACACAGAGTCTAATGAGATCGAGGAAAACGTCAGTGGGAAGTGGGAGAGGAAGGAGGCCCTCTGACGCCTTCCGTCTAAGGAAAGAGAGAACGTCATCGAGCGGAACATTAGTGAACAGAGAGTCGACATCAAGACTAAGCATCTTACAAGAGGGTTGCAGGCGCAGTCTTTCTATGAAGTCCTGAGAGTGACGAAGGTGGGCAGGGGAAAAAGTGCCAAGGTAAGGTGTCAGGGTTTTAGCGAGCCAGGAGGCAAGAGAATAGCTGACAGAGCCCCGTGAAGAAATGATAGGACGAAGAGGAACACCAGGTTTATGAGTCTTAGGAAGACCATAGAAATAAGGAAGAGAAGGGCAGATTACACGGAAACGCTTTATGAGATCAAAGTCAGGAGGGCAAAGACTAGAGAGCTGTCTTAGTTTGCGGTTAAAGGAAGTAAACTCTTTTTAATTTGATCTATATGAAGACTTGCAGTGTATCTATTTTCAGACGCGCGTCTGCATAAGGTCACTTATTTGTTTATTAAAAGATTAAATTTACATTGTCACTATGCAGATGAAAGTCTGCAAGTGTCCGAGTGAGCCCTTGTCCAGGCTTGGTTACTCACCGAGGAAGGCCCTACTCAAAAACAATAGTAGCTGTTGAGCTACTTTCCTCAACTGCAATGTTAGTAACCATACATTTCGGATGTATTCTTTGGCATTTTGGATTAAATTCAATACAACTGGCCTTTGACATTATTGTATGAAAACTTTGAGGATTAAAATATTGTATAACAACAATTACAGAATACAATACTGTATCTATTAATTAAAATACACATAGTGTAATAAAATTTCATTATGTGCCTTCACCCATTTCAGTTGTAAAGTGATTTTTTTTTTCAAGTGTTCAGGTATGTGTAACCAGACTCAAAGTTTTTGATCTCTTGGTAATCAAATTCCAAGGGGTTTTCTATAGATAAACAACAGTATACAATATAAAACCAAAGAGACATGAAAACCTAAACATTACAAAAATCTTGCAAGTTGTTATCCACTGTATACGTCATATATGTTTCTACTTGCTTACAACAGTAAGATGTGCTCATTAATAGGAAGACACACCAAGTCACTATAACTATATATTGTAAAGCACACAGAGGGGATAACTATTGCACAAGAACTGGGATACAAAGACATGCGAGGGAATGGGGGCCCAACCACTTATATCATTAATATAATGTTGACCCCTGAAAGATGCCAGGCCATCGCTGTTCTCGGTGCTGTACCAACATTTAGAACAGGATTCAACCTGATGTGAGTTTCAAGTTTAAGACTAATTTCTATAGTGTCTTACAAACACATTTACATCTTTATGTTCTACTATACCTTGAGCAGGGGTAGGTGCAGGTGTCGGGGTGGTGGTGGTAGCTGGAGTGGTGGAAGCTGCTGTTGTGGCAGAAGTTGAGCTGCTACTTCCACTACCGCTTCGACCCCCACCACTGCCAGACCTACTGCAAATATTTGAAAATAAAAATGCCAACCAATTATTATGATTTAACAACTAAAAATACTCCTCAAGATGGGTTCAACATTTATGATGTTTTTCCATGAAAAAAAAAAGGAGGATCAAAAGTGTAAGTAACAGTACAAGCCCAACAGACAAAATACATATTTGAAAACATATATCCCACCACATTATATAAACAACACTATTTACGTTTTCATATCTGCCATCATGAATACAGCTCTATAGTACTCGGCAAATTCTGTACCAAAACTAGAAAGACCAAACCTCTTCTCAACCAATCAAACGAATCATTTGAAATTACAATAAATACTGTACGCTTAATAGAAAATGCTCCCCAAATCTCCAATTACTTGCTTTCTGAAAGCATTTCTGCCATATTTGAGTTTAGTTTTACAGTATTTATACTATTCTACACTAAAATGACATGCCAAATTTCTTTCAATACTCTGTTAAGTTCATTACTACTCCTGGTTAAAATCTTGTCAAACTTGCTACTAAACTATTTAAAACAATATTTATACAAGGTTGTCTCAATTAATACATATTTATATAATAAACTAACCCTGGACCAAGCAGTGTTGCCAAACTGGACATTCCACTTCCCAAAATCTGCATCAGCTGTTGTTGTGAAATATTCCCAAACAGATTTTGGATATCAGAATCCCTTAAATTGGTAATTTCCAATCCCAGGGCAGGATTTGCAGTTGACCCAGATGGGCGCTGTGACCCTGGAGCCGGTGGATTATCGAGTAGTTCATTCACTTTGCGAGACTGCTCATCATCCTTGTCCGTCTTGGGCTCCTAAAGTCAAAAAAGTGTTGCATTTGTAATATAAACTGTTTGGGTATGATTACCAAAATGATCTCTGTATATATGTTTTATTATCTGCTATAGATGGTGCATTACCTTCCAGCACATTATTGTAAACTCCAATTCACAATGCACCATCTAGCCCTCAGCACATTAGATAATTACCATTGGTTAGTTCAGCAATCTTATCACCTATGGAGGCAAAACCTTAAAGTATGCAAATAATGTGGAAATTCATGATATGCTACATTTCATTTATATCGAGTCATTTGCTGTAAATTTAAACACCTACTACAGTACTTAACAATTTCTACTTAAAAGTTTTCTACTTTAAAACTACTAGTCTTTATTTACCAATACATTTTGCCCTTCTATAACAATTTATCAACAACCAAAATTTCAATGTCATATACAAGTACACTATTTTTTTTTACCTGCATCCAAAAGAAGAGTCGTCTGCTTGACAATTTAAACTTGAGTACATAAACTCAACCAGTGGTGCACTGTGACACACGCTTATATTCACAGTCATCGGGGAAAATAATCAGATCCTGAAAAATAACAGCTTACTTTAACATTTATGCTTTCAAACCACATTTCCATTAAAAAAAAATAATTAAGATTTTGACAATCTATACATGCAAGTGCTTGCCAAATAAAATTTGGGTCAGATTTGTCCGTGCAGATTTTATACTGAACTACCAAAAGCATCACTTTTAATACAAGATTGTCCGTCAAAATCCATGCATTATTTCAGCAGTTTGACAGCCACCTAGAATACTTTTGCCCTACTATGGTTACAATGGTTACCAAACATAGTCTAAAGATAAAACTGCCTTGCCTTTCAATTGATGTAAATGTCCTACCTCTTCAACTGTTCCAGTGCCACGGTCCTTCCAACAGAAATGCATAAGGGAATCATCTGCTTGGTACAGATACACCAAACCCTTCCTCTTGTCTGGGTACACCATCTGTCTTTTTGTGTACATCTTCCCAGCCTGTAGATTACAACAAATTGAGCTTTCGTCAAATATGTCAAGCTAAAAACCACTTTATTCAGAGCATCTTTGACTGCAAGACAGATGGAATAATACACAACTAAATGCTTCAAGAATACTTAGAATACTTAGCATCAGAAATTGACTGGCTGATTCTTCCATCAGTAATTAGAAATAAATTCAGTACTGTATGTTTGGACAAATAGCCATAATGCAATCACAAAAATATTAAGGTTACCCTACCAATAGACAGGTACTGTACGACTCTAGACACATGTGAGTAACAGTGTGACTTGCAATTCCCAATACATTATTTTAATACTTACCTTTTATGCCTATTACATTTTTAATATGAATTTTTATTTTTTATTTTGCATTTATTACAACTCGTCTCCTCTAAAATTTAACATTGTTGTCACAATTTAAATACATTTCTTTTCATTCTATGATAAATGCCCTACTAACTGAACACCAAGTAAAAAATTTGATTTTTCTATCCAAATACAGTAACTCTACACAAAACTTTGATTTTAATTACAACTAACTCACTTTTCCCTTACATTATTTCATTTTCCCTATTTGCATTTTTTAGTAATTTTAGCCATTTTCTAATCGATACATTCTTCCATATCTACACAAATTATAAAAGAAAACACACAAGTGAGGCAAAGTACAATCCAATCTGGTGCAGGAAAGGACATTTAGTCTCAAGCAGTGCTCCCTCTTTTCTACAGAAGAATCCTATAGAATCAAATATTCTCCAACACTGGTACAAAGTCCCTTTCTCCCTCTTCCATCAGCTCAACACCCAAAACCTTCCTCGGACTTTGTCTCCTCGCATAACACTCCTCCGATGTTCAGGAGAAATTTCGGCCAAAAAGCTTAATGTAATAGTAGCTTCATACATTGTGTAACTCCTGTCCCTACAATTGTACACATTGTTTTGAATAAACATTGATTTGATTTTCTATTATTTAATTATATATTTAGATTTTGTATTCAGGTAAAGATACATAATGTTAGATTTAAAGATAGTACATACAATACCTAAAGCCTACAATACCTCTTGTATAAATATACAAGAGTTCTTACATTGGTATAAAGCCACTAGCACATGCAGTGTTTCAGCCTGAACTTTATAATCAACATTTTCCCCCCCGAATACGACCCCCCAAATCACTTAACAACTCGGTCATTTGCTGGGTTTAGAGAGCCTACAGTTAAGGATTGCCACCCAGTCAATCCTCCCCGGCCAGAATACGAACCCAGTCCAAAGCGCTCTCGAAACACCGGGCGAGTGCTTTACCAGTGAACCACGAGCACCGAGGTATTGGTACTGTAGTCCGATGACCCAAACATGACCGCTAACTTATATTTCCTCACATGCATGACATCGTGAGGTCAGTAGCAAGCCACACCAGCCTCACGCCAAGGCAAAACCCATCATAATAATAATAATTTATTTAGGAACAGTACATACATAGTTACAGTACATTCTCTTAGATTTAAAGATAAGAGGTAGTACATACAATACCTAAAGTCACTAGTACGCACAGCGTTAGGGGCAAGGGGTTAAGAGCTTAAACTAATTAATCACGTAACTTTAGCTGACAAAATTTTGGACGTCGTGAGCCAACTTTATCTTTAAGAGCCTTTCCACTATCACAGGACATATACCGAGTACATAATATAGTCAACTGGTCAGGACTTGTGGCCAAGGCCTTATGACACACTGTGGATCTACGAAACAATTTCTAAAGGCTACCTGGCCAGCGGTCAGATGGATACCTATAATCGTTTCAATTATGTAAGTTTAATTCATTACAGACATGAAATTGTCAATAGCAATTGGGCTTTACCTTAGCAGCGTGACTCTTAAGATAGTGGCAGGGATGATGGTGGTCCGGCTCAACCTGCCTCTGCCAAACATCTCCCTCCACCTTTCACCATACTCACCCTAAACTCAACCAGGTTCTTGCTAGATGAACGAGCACTTCCTCCAAACAGTGCCGTCGACATGTTGGCTCTATTGGCCCCGACCTGGACGAGTAGAGTGTGAAGAGTGAGGCGGCGGCGGGCGGTGTGACTGGACACTTCTCTGCTGCTGCTGCTGCTGCTGCCAGCTGTTGTCAGAGGCGACGTCACGGCCGGCCCCCGCCACCCTCGTACACCACCCTCCACAATTGTCGAACTCTTCCCTATTGGTGAAGATTAAGCCACCCAAAAGATGGCACGGGCATGAATAGCCCGTAAGTGGTGGCCCTTTTGAACCATTACCAATATCAATAGCTGATACTGGAGATCTATGGAGGTGCGACTGCACCCTGCGTGACAGGAGATGTCTCCCGTGTCTTCCCCATTGTTGATTTGACGAGTTATATTGCATTTTGTAACTAGCTCATCAAGATTGTAATTTGCTTACCTAAATGAATTGTGGAGTTCAGTCCCTGAGCCCATTATGTGCCTCTGTAACCCTTTCTACTATCGCCCACAAGATGGGTATGGGGTGCATAATAAATGAACTAAACTAAAAACTGTTCTCCATTACTTTACACCTCAATTTACCCGCGAACAGTGCTTGATTACCTATTATGTACAGTACCGGATTACCCATTAGGTACAGCACCTACATGATAGTCGGGAAATACGAAAAATAGAGTAGTTTTTCTTGCCCTGTTTACAGGATATTATTGATACCGAGGTACGTTTTTCCCATTTATTTATTACTTAATCCTATCACTATTAAGCTCAAGCACATTATAGTGCTCTCGATAAGGACTGGACGTTAGCAGCTTAACAAAAATATCAATTCCCCACCCCACTTCCATTTGTCCTGATAATTATATAAAGCTGGAATTTGAATTGGAACAGTATTTTGCCACTTGCGGTTCCATGCTTTTTAACCCATACGCTTATGAAACCTCATATTTTCTCACCTTACTGTCCCACCTTGCGCTATTAACTCAGTATATTACAATGTAGAGATGCAACTTCATTAATATAAAGTTATCTTTAAACTGATGAAGTTATGTGAATTCTGTTAAATGTGGTATATTACGTTATTCTGAGTCAATGTTACATATGTACGTTCAATTTCAATTTCTTTCTTTATTATGCACCCCATACCATTCCCGTGGGCGGTGGTGTAAAGTTAACAAGGAATTATCTCGTTTTATATATGATTCAATAAATAACATGGTGTGAGTATATAGTCCTCTAGCTTGTACTACCAAACTAGAGATAAGCTATAATGAGACTCTCTTCAAACATTCGTGACTGAATTAAACAATTACAAAGACCAAAGTATCTCATGGCATTTGGGATAAAATCATTGATAACAGAGTATTCAGACAAGTAGTCAGTGCCCTAGCTATAAACTCACTCACTAGCCAGCTATAAACTGTGTTCACACACAGTTTACAACTGGAGTACTCTCTTGGGAGATTCAAGTTCAAGTATGTTTATTGAGATAAGCAAGAAATACAGCTCAAAGGGATAGAGTAGCTTAGGCTATTTCTACCCCCCTCTGTTGGGAGATGCAATACTTGCAGCCACATGCCATCGATCTAACTCTGGCAATTGCAATATCACACTATCTGGTGGATGTGGTATGCTGTTGTAAGGCACACTATATATGTATATATATATATATATATGTATATATATGTATATATATGCAGCCCGTCCTCCTAAGGTTTCTCATCGTCAAGAAAACGGTCAATTTAAAGTGTCCTCTCCTAACCTACCAGAGGACCCGAAACAGAAAACGGGACAGTACGTCACTTAGGCGAGCCGCTTCTATTTTCTAGTACGACAATTTTTGGCCTTGTGTAACGCATACGATCGAAAAGCGACGTTCTTTGTAGAACAGGTTGATATGTTTGGTTTCTCAAAAGACCCGACATTAGTCCAGAGGGTTTTCCCTCTTGAATTTGTAACTGTTGAATTGAATATGAATTTGTTGAATTGAATTTGTAACCAACATATAGTTGGCCGGGTTGTCATATTGCAATACAGCTACTAGACTACGGGTAACTTAGTTCAGTCAGTCAGGAACACTACAAGATTAGCTACTAGCCTACGACGCGTGAGAGAGGTTTCACTGCATTGGGAAGCAGAACTTTATACAGTGGGTCTAATGATCCAAAAGAATTACTGCCGCCTGTACGGTGACCCATGTGAGGCAGGAACTCTACAGTGGCCTGCACACACATGTGAAACGGTAACATTGCAGTAGGCCTGGCTATAGTGACCCGTGCAAGACAGGAACATTGCAGACGTAGCCGAACTACATGGTTCACGAGTGAAGTAATTATCAAAGAAGGCACCAAGCTGGGAAGGCTATGTAGCACGGTTCACGTGTGAAGCAGAGGCTTATTTACACCTAATTGTTTCCACTCGTGCATACCATTTTATTGTGTGTAGACATTACGAAGGCATTTGCTTCAATGGCACTACCTGATAGTTTCATGCACTCAGCTATGACTGTGATAGCAAACAATTAAATGCTCATCTGTCAAAACCCAGGATCGACTTACGTGTGCATGGTATTGGAAGCTCGAACCATATTGCACCTAACCCGAAATCCTGTGCCATCATATTAACAATATACTCGTCGAGATTAAGACTTCCAATATCAAGAACTTGGAATAGCCATTTATACTTTAAGTTAAAAATTTTCAATTATAGCATTTTAATTTAGGATACAAAATAATACAAAACATCGATTTTGCGCCATTAAGAGAGGTAATTCATTACACACATCGTGAACACACCGTGTGCTGGAACAAGGTATTAAAACAATATTACATATACACAAAAGGCAGACAAGAAGGATGTTTTGGTTCATTTTGGCCAGTACCACTGGTCAGCTGGGAGCAAACACACAGCTATTTACATTTGTATATATGTATATATGGTTATATACATTTGTATATAGCCTAAATATTTGCATAAAAGTGCATATTTCAACCTTATAGGATGAGGGTTGAGATAGAGACCATTCAGGTGTGGGCGTGGTCATGGATGAGGGCGGGCGTGGGGGCAGCAGCCATGAGGAGTGTGGTGGGCGTCGGGGTGTGGTCGAGGCGGCTCCGCAGCACAGGTAGGCCGGCGGATGG
>WNGS01011022.1:29319-41015 GCA_020271785.1 Procambarus virginalis
GATCATGGGGGGGTGGGATGTATTTCTGACTACTGCACATAACATTTGCGAGCGGTGATATTCATCCGAGACATACTACCGAGTGACACACAGAAATACTATCATATGAGACAAATTACCATGTGTCCCGAGAATCTCCCTAGAGAAGGAGATTGAGTTATTCCATCATCACCTGTTCAATCATGTAACGTCTGCATGTTCAAGAATAGAGAATTAACAAGCAAGAACGACAACAACTATACGTCTAGACTAGATTCCACCACTCTCAATCCCTACTTCTCTACTCCCTCTTCCCAGCACACCTGGCATCTCCAGGATCACGCCACTGGCTGGTGAACAAGCACCTTGACAGTTCACACTTGCCAGCTCCTAATTATCGCGACACCAGCGCCACCTGGACGGTCATTTCTCCCTATATATAGAAGCCAGCCAGCCACCTCCGGTCCCGTGCTACTTGGAACTTTGTTCCAGGTAGCGAATCTTTAACAACAACAACAACCTCCGGTCACAATATTCTCAGTGCTCATACCCATTGAACCTGCTTACACTTTATCCTGTGTGGTGGTAGATTTTTACAGTTTTGTACTCAGTATTTTCAGCACCATTTATTTCTTGTTCTCTAATGTAACGTTAACTTGTCTGTCTGATTGTCTTTTTTTATTTTTGCACCCTGTAATTTTGTGAAGTTTTGGAGGAACTATTTTTATTTGTCAATTTGTTAAAATATAACATTTTTATAATAAAGTAATTAAATTTTTCCATTTCTTTGTACTTTGTACAACGAACTTCGCATTCGTCTTTGTTAGATCGGTTAAGGGTGCTGAAATGCCAGCGAAACTCCAGTCTCCGTGGTGTAGTGGTAAGACACTCGCCTGGCGTTCCACGAGCGCTTTGTCATNACAGATGATTAAAAAGATAGAGGCTCATGGTACTGGGGGTGCTATATTAAGCTGGATTAGGGCATGGCTATATACAAAGGAAACAGAGATTAGTATAAATGGAGTCAAGTCAGAGTGGGAAAATGTTGTAAGTGGAGTGCCTCAAGGCTCTGTCTTGGGACCTCTGTTTTTATAATATATATAAATGATTTAGATTCAGGTTTGAGTAGCAACATTTGCAAATTTGCCGATGATACGAAAATCGGTAGGGAATTAATTCGGAGGAGGACTCACTATCACTTCAAGTTGATCTAGATAGGGTTTTGAAATGGTCAAAGGACTGGCAGATGCAGTTTAATGCTGATAATGTAAAGTTCTGAGGCTAGGTAATGATGATAGAGTTACAAGATACGAGTAGAGTGGTGTTGAGATTGCGAAGTCGGATTGCGAAAGGGATCTGGAGTTATAATTAGTAAGAATTTAAAACAAAAGGATCAATGCATAAATGTTCGTAATAAGGCAAATAGGACACTCGGATTTATTAATCGCAGCGTAAGTAACAAGACACCTGGTGTGGTTCTCAAGCTATATCTTGCTCTGGTTAGGCCCCATTTAGATTATGCAGTTCAGTTTTGGTCGCCATATTATAGAATGGATATAAATTCACTTGAACGTGTCCAGCGTAGGATGACTAAGTTAATTCCCCAAATTAGAAATCTTTCATATGAAGAAAGATTAACAAAGCTTAATTTGCATTCACTGGAAAGGCGAAGAGTTAGGGGTGACATGATAGAGGTTTACAAGTGGGATGAATGGACATAACAAAGGGGATATTAATAGGGTATTGAAAGTATCAACACAGGACAGAACGCGAAACAATGGGTATAAATTGGATAAGTTTAGATTAGGAAAGACTTGGGTAAATATGGTTCAGTAACAGGGTGTTGATTTGTGGAACCAATTGCCGCGTAACATTGTGGAGGTGGGGTCCCTCGATTGTTTCAAGCATGGGTTGGACATGTATATGAGTGGGATTGGGTGGTTATAAATAGGAGCTGCCTCGTATGGGCCAATAGGCCTTCTGCAGTTGCCTTTGTTCTTATGTTCTTATTTTATGTTATGGTCAAAGAGCGAGGTAACTCTGTATTCCCCAGTAATTCCTGGCAGTTGAACACAGCTGAATCCGCGCACTGGTCTTTGCGTGACCCATATGACCTCCATCAGAGCTTCTGGACCTAAGTGGAACACAGCCAGTATATGCTCCTGTGGAACAACGAGTTGGTCCAAGTGTGTGTGGGGCGTCTCAAATCTGCGCACCAGTTTCCATTATGGTGCAAGTACCAGTACTTGCATTCATGGTGGTGTGAGGTCTTTGAACTCGGCACACCTCAGGGAGGCGTGTTGAGTCCACCCTGTTTAATGTACTAATGAATAAGATAGCATCTGAGAGATACTAAAAGAGGGGTAACTCCAACATATATGCCGATGATATTTTGTTTCAGGGCAAAGATATTTCAAAGGTTCAAACAGTGTTGGACAATTTCGGATACCTGTGTCACCATATGGGACTGTTGGTTAATGAAAACAAAACTAAGTTTGAATGTAGAAGTCGGAGGCCCATTATATTGAAAATAAACGGTAATAAAAATATAGAGAGAGTAATATTATATAAATATTAGGCATATATGTTGGATATACCCATGAGAGTTGGAAGCTGAGATGAACAGACTGTTGGGTCAATGTCGGAAGAGATTACAACCTCTGAAGGCCTTGGCATGCTGTGGAAAGGGAGTGGGAGTCCCTGTGCTACGAATGATATACTTGAGTACTGTAAGATCTCTTATTGATTATGCTGCACCTGTCATTTCTTGTTTTGGTAAAGGTAGGATGGGCAAGTTGGAGAAGGTACAAAATGAACCATGAGAATTATCTTAGGATGCCCAAGAAATGCTATGAGATAATGAGGATGGAGCTTAATCTGCAGAGTATTGGGGATAGAATTTCAGAGATAAATGTAGCCTCTGCCATTAGATTAATGAGAGGTGGGGGAGCTAATGAATTAATCCTCTCGGTTCAAAAGGTGGGGGAAGTAGTGAACAGTGTATGAGAAGAAGAGAGATATGAATAACTTATGTTCTAATGTTATAAAGTATGATGTTATTACAGAGGTATTGCTGTGCCCAAGAGAAAAATTCACACCACCATGGGAGGATTGTAATGTAGATGTAGTAATTACTCCCTTGCAAAAGAAAAAAGTATGTATGAAATAGGAGAGCTGAGGGCGACATATGATTGTATAATTAGAAAACTGCCCACAGAAAACACTCTACATGTATATTGTGATGGGTCAGTAGCTAGGGATGGGAAGGACGGATGTGGAGTCTTGATCAGGGAGTACACTGACATCGGCACTGTAGATACTGTTATTGGACGCCGCTTAACTGACAATGTCTCTTCAACGCAGGCTGAACTCCAAGGAGTTTTAGCAGGATTACAGGAAGTAGTCAAATGTGGTAAAAATGCGTGCTTCTTTATTGACAGCAGAGGAGCGTTAGAGTCTTTAAATAGCAGACGCCCAATATATCAGAATATTGTGATAGAGTGTAGAGAGAATGTTAAGAAATTAGAAAAAACTGGGTATAAAGTAAGATTCATGTGGATCCCTTCACATGTGGGAATCCTGTTGAATGAGGTAGTTGATGACATAGCGAAAAGAGCCACTGAAAAACCTCTTGTTGATGTTATATGTCAGTTAACCTTGAAACAAATAAAAACAAGAATCAAGATGATCCAAGAGGGTGAAGAAATGATAAAGAGAATGGCAATGGTGGACAGTAGTAACACAAGCATTATTCAATAATAAATACAAATTCGTCCTTCACCTATGGTAAAGGAAAGACTACTTGGAAGGATTCAATTTACATGAGATTAAGATTAGGATACAAATATATCTGGCAATACGGTGTTGATGTCACTGAAAAAGATAAGGAGTGTAAATTATGTAGTATGCCGCACGCCCACACCTTAGAACATTATGTATTAGAGTGTCAACTTATTGAAAACTATAGAAATAAGGAATTAAATAGTGTACCACATCAAATTGTTTGGATGTGTGATAAAGGTATGATAGACAGTATCCTTAGGAGCTACAAGAAGTTTGCCCCAAGAGTGTGACAATTATATACTGTACTTACTATATTAACCTGCAATGTTAAATGGGATTCTTGTAATATTATTTGTGTATTTGACTCACTGAATTTGTGCGCCCCTTGAGGGACTTGAAGTAGAGCGGGGTAGAAATAGCCTTAGCTACTCTATCCCTTTGAGATGTATTTCTTGCTTATCTCAGTAAACATACTTGAACATGAACTTGAACCTGGCCAGTAGAACACAGCTTGTATCCGCGCACTGGTCTTTGCGTGACCCATATGACCTCCCATCAGAGCTTCATGACCTAAGCCGAACACAGCCACTCTATGCTCCTATGGAACAACGAGTTGGTCCCAAGTGTCGTGGGGCGTCTCAACTCTGCGCACCAGTTTCCCATTAGGTGCAAGTACCAGTACTTGCATTCCTGGTGTTGGAAAACCCTTTTCTCCTCAGCATACTTACGTATCTGGGCTAGTGTTGGGTCGCTCCCTGGCATCAATAAACTCCCTTGCAGACACTCCCTGAATGTCTCGTAATTTCAAAGGTTTTGCTGGGCGAGTCGGCTTGTTGCTCTGTGACCTCGTAGTGACAGCTGCCACGAGCGAGTTACCTGTTAATGGAGTTGCTGTCGCTTCAACCAGAGGTTTTGCTTCTTTCTCCATTACTTCACAGCTTATCTTCTCTCCCTTATTCTTCAGCTGGGTGAGGGTGTGGTCACTCCCTGTGACGTCATCCCTGGGCGAGTCGCCCTTAGGATCAGCTGGCTGAGGGCGGCCGCACTCAGCAGCGTCCTCACGCTCCCCCGTTTTCTTCAAGGGTGGACTCGGGCAATCAGAGACTCCCGGAACATTCCCCAATACACCTCCAGCATCTCTTTAGCATAGCCATTTGGGAATTTGACATAGATATGTCTATCTGTCTCAGATCCTAGCTTTACTAAGCTTTTTCTCACCATGTGGATAGTGGCGCCTTTGTCACGGAAGATTTTCGCCGATTTTCCATTAACATTTCCGTCCACCACCTCAAGGGTCCAAGCTAGTGGATCCTTTCCGACGCTGGGATGATTCTTACCACTTGAGCTCACACCTGCTATGTAACCTGATTTCGGTTTTACCTTGCAATCAGCTGCACGATGACCTGGCTTACCACAGGTGTAGCACTTGTGCACATGCTTGTTGGAGGAGTTTCCCTGCTCCCCCGACACACCAGGCTTAAGCTTAGCTCTATCGCCTATACCTGTAGCATGATGCTTCTCGTGTGGCTTCACCCATTTCACCTGTCTCCTGGCCCCACATCTGGCGCCCAACGTGTTAGGCTTAGTTGGAACCTATGAGCTAGGTTATACAGTAAAATTTCGCACTTAAATTTTCTCTGAAAATTCAAAAGTGACGAGCAGTATTCAAGGGATGTTTAACACCCTGTTAGGTACACACACCACCAGTATGTCTGAGTGTGTAGAGTACAAGCAGCGCTACCTGCATCTTCACCTGGCCTTGATCGCTCGTAGACCTGACGACTACGACACTCTTACTGAGCTAGAGTGTAAGGAACGAGTGGAACAGCACATGAGGGCCGTGGAAGAGGTGATGCTACAAGCACACATGCAGGGTAGTACTGAGGTGGCGTGCACGAGTCTCATCACACTGGATGAAGCTATCGGTGGTGAGACCCCAGTGAGAGATAACACAGTGGGAGAGACCCCAGTGAGAGACAACTTGGAGGTAGAGACCCCAGTGGGTGACGTCACCGAGAAAAGCACCTGCCGAAACGCTGTGCGTACTAGTGGCTTTACAAGATTGTAAATACTGTACTATTCAATGTATTCTCATAAACCCAATGTACCTACTTGTATATATACAAATAAATAAATAAATAAATAAATAAATAAATAAATAAATAAATAAATAAATAAATAAATAAATGTATGCAATATCTCTTGATATGTTAATAACTTACTTTGTGTCAATAACTTTGCTTTGTGCTACAAGCATGGTAGACATCCTGTATTCATTCTTTTTAAGAAAAGGAGGGATATGTCATGTTCATAGAAAACGGCACCATCCGTTTGTATGTGTTGTGGCTCAAACGCGAGCAGGAGGAAAACAAGAAAGCGTACAGGATGCCACCAGCTTGGAAGCAGCTAGTCATGTAATCGTTTATAAGTATTAAAGTCAGTAACCAAGCAATGGCTTTATATCAACCCTACAACCAAGACTTCCTCAGCTACACACAAACACCACAGGACGTACCGTTTTTGTACGGATTATCGAAAGGTAAACGCCATCACCGTGTTGGATTCTCATCGTATGCCCCACATGAATGATTGTATCGACCAGATAGGCAACGCCAGGTACGTGTCGAAAGTCGATCTCCTGAGAAGGTATTACCAGATATCATTGACCCCGGAGGCGAGAAAGATTTCTGCTTTCGTCACGTCGGGTGGGCTAACAAGGTGCTGCCGTTCGGATTGAAAAACAGCGGCGGTTGCTTCCAAAGAATGATGAATGAGGTGCTTCGGGGGGCCAAAGAATGTACGGTGTACATAGATGACATCGTTGTGTACGCCAACAGTTGGGAAACACATTTGGTTCGACTCAAGGAACTGTTCAGGAGGCTTGAGGAAGCGAACTTGACAGTGAATCTAGCAAAAAGCGAGTTTGGAAAGGCTCGTCTGGAGTACTTGGGATTCATTATAGGACAAGGAGAAGTGAGCCCGGTTGATCAGAAGGTGACAGCAATCAAGGAGTACCCCGTGCCCAGAACAAGGAAGGAATTACTACGGTATCTGGGAATGATAGGCTACTACAGGGGGTTCTGTGAGAATTTCTCCACCGTAGCCTTCCCTCTGACGGAGTTGTTGTCCGAGAATAAGAGATGGAAGTGGGGGGAGGCCTGCCAGGAATCTTTTGAAAGGACAAAGAGCTTGTTGACAGAGGCCCCTGTTCTGATATCCCCAGACTTCTCGGCGAGATTTATTCTATATGTCGACGCCCGTGACGTGGGAGTAGGAGCCATTTTGGCCCAAGAATGAGACAAGGTACACAGACCAGTGGCCTTCTACTCAAAGAAGTTTGTAAAGTACCAGCGCGCCTACAGTACCGTCGAAAAAGAGGCCCTAGCTCTGGTCATGTCCTTAAAACATTTCGATGTGTACGTGGGAGGAGGTGCGCGACCTATATTGGTATTCACTGACCACAACTCATTGACCTTCCTATGCAAAATTCATAATTCAAACCAGAGATTAACGAGATGGGCGTTACTTCTGCAAGAATATTGGTTACAGATAAGACACATTAAGGGAAAAGAGAATGTAGTGGCAGATGCCCTTTCCCGTGTGCACTGATCAGATATGACTCTTATTTTAAGGGGAGGGGTATGTGACGGTGTCCCACCCTATATTTCTTCATTACCAGCTTAGAAGGGTCATATCTCCGTAGCCTGAGTATTCTCTGATGTTCAGGGAACATTTTCATGAGTGGGAAAGCATGGAGCGTGATTAAGCTGGCTATAAAATGGCCAGCTAAGTTTGATAATGCAAAGGGCTTATGCCTTTGGGGGCACAAGGTGGCCACGGGCCATTCTGTTTCCCGCCAAGACGTCGTGACACTCCTGGCACCTGATTGGCCAGGTAAGGTCACGTGCCGGAAGTGACCAATGACGAGAGCCCTCGGGCGGTGTGACGTCACGAGGTGGCGTGCTCTCGGGGCGGCTGGTGCCTGGGCGGGAGAGTACGTCACGTGCCGCTCTAGAGTGAAGACACACTCGAGTGAGCTCCGGATCTAGAGAGCCCTTACCAGTAGATTTAAGCTTCGCTTCGATTCTGCAGACAATTTGAGAAGCCTTCCAACTTCTGTGGAGTGACCAGAAGCAAGGACAGGCCGGATTAGAGAGCCAAGAGCTCTATCAAGAGTCTGCAGCAGAGGGAACGTTGGGCTGGTGACGTCTGGGACGCCCAGAGGACCACGTATTATACATCAAGCAAGAAGCTACGGCCGGGCCAAATCTACTGGCAGTGAAGCGAGGGAAAGTTGTGCCGGACTGCGAGGTGTCGGCAGTGCCAGTGAGAGTAGAGGACGACGACGGAGGTACCTGTCTCCAGTACCCTGTACAAGAGGAGGGGGAAGGCAGTACCTGTTGGGAGTCAGTACGGCGAGGACGCGTTACCACGAGGACGATGGAGGAATCTGTGTGTGTGGGAACTGGTTGTCGGCAGACCAGAAGCCAGAACCAGGAACCTCAACATCCCTCAACAGAGGACGAGTCAGCTTCGTGGTTGAAATGACGTAAGATAGATAATTTTCCCTCCCTTTACCCATTTTGATCTAGGTGAGCTAGGGTATTTTATATAATGTGAACATTTCTACTCATCATTTTATTGTCTAAGTGACACAGTGTTAGGATAGGAGCCAAGAGCTCATTTAGCCATGAGCTGGTGCGTGTGAGCATTAATGCGGTGATGTTAGTGATCCTGGAGGTGGTAGCTGGTGTGCATGGAGCCAGCAACGAACTCTGAAACGCCCAGCTGATCGCATTGCTAGAGGCGTGGGAGAGTCATGACGTTTCTGACAGTTGGAGCCGTCAGTTGATCATGCTGCCAGAGGCGCGAGGTGTGTGCCCGCGGCTCGAGGTGTGGACCCAGTCAGTTGACCATGTTGTCAAGAGGAGTGTTGCCACCAGTGGACGATTCCACTCATAGACATTTCCTTATGCAATTTATAGGTATATAAATATATCTTTTCTTCAGTAAACTTTTTAACTAACTGATGAGTTTAAGTGAGCCTCCATTCGCTAGGGCTATATATATATATATATATATATATATATATATATATATATATATATATATATATATATATATATATATATATATATATATATATATATATATATATATATATGTCGTACCTAGTAGCCAGAACGCACTTTTCAGCCTACTATGCAAGGCCCGATTTGCCTAATAAGCCAAGTTTTCATGAATTAATATATTTTCTCTAATTTTTTCTTATGAAATGATAAAGCTACTTATTTCATTATGTATGAGGTCAATTTTTTTTATTGGAGTTAAAATTAACGTAGATATGTGACCGAACCTAACCAACCATACCTAACCTAACCTAACCTATCTTTATAGGTTAGGTTAGGTTAGGTAGCCGAAAAAGTTAGGTTAGGTTAGGTAGTCGAAAAAACATTAATTCAAGAAAACTTGGCTTATTAGGCAAATTAGGCCTTGCATAGTAGGCTGAGAAGTGCGTTCTGGCTACTAGGTATGACATATATATATTATATATATATATATATATATATATATATATATATATATATATATATATATATATATATATATATATATATATGCAATTGACGATCACAAAACACTGATCATTTTATGCGGAAAATCCACAGAGAAAAATGAAAGGAGGTAACGTTTCGACTTTGTTAAAGCCTTTGTCAAACCAGACTGACAAGAGGAGAAGATTGATTGATGAAGATTAAGCCACCCAAAAGGTGGCACGGGCATGAATAGCCCGTAAGTGGTGGCCCTTTTGAGCCATTACCAGTATCAAGAGCTGATACTGGAGATCGGTGGAGGTGCTACTGCACCCTGCGTGACGGGAGATGTCTCCCGTTGAAGAGGAGAAGGGAAGGGGGAGGATATATAGGCCGACACCTGACCAACCCAACCCTAGGGAAAGAATTAACCAGAGACAGGTAAAGCTTAGCTTAGAATGGTCAAAGAGGATTAAGCGGTCAGAGAAAAAGGATGAAAGATTAAAGAAAAGCCTCATGAACATGCAATAAATGAATATATAAATATAAAATTATAATGAGACATTGTAAGCCTCTCTAACAATTAGAGTTTTTTCTTAAACTGTTGTGCAATATTATAACTTAAAATGGATCAAGTTTGTACATTCCAGTACTAACATTAAGAAGATTTGGACACTGACTGATTAGAGCAGACTCAATCAAATTCCGTTCCACGAAATTCCCACAATTGGTAATGCTTTTTGCACCATTCCAGTTAATATTGTGATCGCATAAATTCGTATGTAGATACAATGCATTAGACGTTTGGGCAGTTCTAATACTATAAGCATGTTGTGACAACCGCAATTGTAAGGACTTTCCTGTTTGTCCAAGGTACACAGAATCACAATCATTGCAGGGAATTGAATACACGCAACCTGCTGTATCAGGGGAGTTTTTTATTAAATTGGATTTGATCGTACTATTAGTGAACACCAAATTTATATTAAGTTTCTTAAAAATCAAAGACAATTTTTCAAGTCCACTCGCATAAGGTACAACCAATGAGTTAATAATTTCTGGTTTCGCCTTAGGGATGTGATTATAAAACGTACGCTGGCTTGTTCAAACGAGAAATCCAAAAACCTCTTAGGATATTGTAAACTCTTCCCGATTTCATATATTATAGCAATCTCTTCATCAAAAAACTCAGGGCTGCACACCCTCAAAGCTCGTAGAAACATTCCTGAAAATACTGCCCGTTTAACTTTACTATGATGATTCGAATAAAAATGAACATACGACCCCACGTTGGTAGGTTTCCTATACACATTAAATTTGAACTTTCTAGTGACTCTATGAATCATAATGTCCAAAACGGAAGCATACCATTCACCTCAGTCTCACAAGTGAATTTTATTGAAGGTACCAAAGAATTGAGTTCATTAAGAAAAACTATATGGTCTTTGTCACACGGCCATAAACCAAAATATCATCAACATACCTAAACCAACTACATTAGCCGGGATAATACTGGATAAGATTTTTGTTTCGAAGAATTCCATATACAAATTACTTAAAACGGGGGAAAGAGGATTGCCCATCGCATTCCAAATGTTTGAAAAATTTCCATTAAAACTAAAATAATTGTCTTTTATACACAATTTGATAAGTTCTAATACTTTATTGGTCTGCAAGCTCAAATTATATTTAGGCAGTTCCTCACGTAGAAATTCTAACAGGTCATCAACGGGTACTTTAGTGAATAAAGAGGTCACATCGAAACTTATTAGTTTAAAATCAAAATTTAATTCAGTGTGGATAGCTTATTAACTAAGTCCACATTGTTTGTCAAGTGAGTTGGAAATAGTACCAACTATAGGGGACAAACCTTGACTAACCACTTAGAAAGTTTATAAGCCGCCGAACCAATTGAACTAATAATCGGCCTTGCCGGATTCTCTGTGCGATTTTCCGCATAAAATGATCAGTGTTTTTTAAGTGATCGTCAATTGCATAATGAATCCACGTGCCAGTTTTAGCTTCTCCTCTCTCTTACCTTCCCTTAAACCTTTTGTTACTAAACTGCGTTCTGCTTTAGGAAATCTCATTCCCTAAAACTTCGTCTCGCTTTCTTCGAAAATGCCTCAGTGAACAAGTGCTTCCCCGTTCATATTACCCAACAGCGTTCTTAAATGTCAGATCAGCCGTTTGATGAGATACCCGCATAGTGCTTATAAAAAACATCGATTTACTTAAAATTTGAAGTTCGTGAATGTTTTAAAGTGGTGAATAAATGTAAGTACGCTTTCTCCAAGCCATTCCGCCTGAGTGGAACCGTTGTTTGATGGATTACTGTTATACTACTCTGAGGTCTACCTGCAGAAAGGTGAGTACTAAACTTGATTTCAATTAAAGAAC
>WNGS01011023.1:0-15148 GCA_020271785.1 Procambarus virginalis
CGCGGGAAACACCTTCCTGAAACACTAGAGGAGGAGAAACAAGAGGAGGAGAAACAAGAGGAGGAAAAGAACAAGAGGCATCAGAGGTGGACCTGTCCATAGGAGAGGATGATGGGACTGGGACAACGGGAGAGGTTGATGGGACTGGGACAACGGGAGAGGATGATGGGACTGGGACAACGGGAGAGGTTGATGGGATGGGACAACGGGAGAGGTTGATGGGACTGGGACAACGGGAGAGGTTGATGGGACTGGGACAACGGGAGAGGATGATGGGACTGGGACAACGGGAGAGGTTGATGGGACTGGGACAACGGGAGAGGATGATGGGACTGGGACAACGGGAGAGGTTGATGGGACTGGGACAACGGGAGAGGTTGATGGGACTGGGACAACGGGAGAGGTGATGGGACTGGGGCATCGGGAGAGGATGATGGGTCTGGGACTATATACACAACATCATATATATATATATATATATATATATATATATATATATATATATATATATATATATATATGTATATGTATGTATGTATGTATTTATGTATGTAAGAGAGCTGCATAACGGCTCACTAACGCCGCCTCAGCTGCCACTAAACTAGAAACCTTACCCACCCAACCCCCTTTAAACCAATAAATGCCTCAAAAATAGGTTTGATTTTTTCAAAATACAAAAAAAAATATATAATTCATATAAAATAAGTGAATATGCACAACACAAGAGATTACATGAACAGGTTGGCGAGAGAGACTGTGGTGGGTGGTGGAGGTGCCGCGGCCGCCCTAGTAGGGCTGGCCGGGCTCCTGCTCCTGGTGGTCCTCGTTGTTGTTTATCTGGTGCGACATCTCCGGGGCCAGGGTGGCGGGACGCGGGCCAGGGTGGTGGGGACGCGGTCCAGGGTGACGTGGACGCGGTCCAGGGTGACGTGGACGCGGTCCAGGGTGACGTGGACGCGGTCCAGGGTGACGTGGACGCGGTCCAAGGTGGTGGGGACGCGGTCCAGGGTGACGTGGACGCGGTCCAAGGTGGTGGGGACGCGGTCCAGGGTGACGTGGACGCGGTCCAAGGTGACGTGGACGCGGTCCAAGGTGGTGGGGACGCGGTCCAGGGTGACGTGGACGCGGTCCAGGGTGACGTGGACGCGGTCCAAGGTGGTGGGGACGGGGGCCAGGGTGACGGGGACGGGGGCCAGGGTGACGGGGACGGGGGTCAGGGTGACGGGGACGGGGGTCAGGGTGACGGGGACGGGGGCCAGGGTGACGGGGACGGGGGCCAGGGTGACGTGGACGGGGGCCAAGGTGACGGGGACGGGGGCCAGGGTGACGGGGGTCAGGGTGACGGGGGTCAGGTGACGGGGACGGGGACGGGGGGGTGACGGGGACGGGGGTCAGGGTGACGGGGACGGGGGCCAGGGTGACGGGGGTCAGGGTGACGGGGACGGGGGCCAGGGTGACGGGACGGGAGCCAGGGTGACGTGGACGGGGATCAGGGTGACGGGGACGGGGGCCAGGGTGACGGGGGTCAGGGTGACGGGGACGGGGGTCAGGGTGACGGGGACGGGGGTCAGGGTGACGGGGACGGGGGTCAGGGTGACGGGGACGGGGGTCAGGGTGACGGGGACGGGGGTCAGGGTGACGGGGACGGGGGTCAGGGTGACGGGGACGGGGGTCAGGGTGACGGGGACGGGGGTCAGGGTGACGGGGGTCAGGGTGACGGGGACGGGGACGGGGGCCAGGGTGACGGGGACGGGGGTCAGGGTGACGGGGACGGGGGTCAGGGTGACGGGGACGGGGGTCAGGGTGACGTGGACGGGGGTCAGGGTGACGTGGACGGGGGTCAGGGTGACGGGGACGGGGGCCAGGGTGACGGGGGTCAGGGTGACGGGACGGGGGTCAGGTGACGGGGGTCAGGGTGACGGGGACGGGGGTCAGGGTGACGGGGACGGGGGTCAGGGTGACGGGGACGGGGGTCAGGGTGACGGGGACGGGGGTCAGGGTGACGGGGACGGGGGTCAGGGTGACGGGGACGGGGGTCAGGGTGACGGGGACGGGGGTCAGGGTGACGGGGACGGGGGTCAGGGTGACGGGGACGGGGGTCAGGGTGACGTGGACGGGGGTCAGGGTGACGTGGACGGGGGTCAGGGTGACGGGGACGGGGCCAGGGTGACGGGGACGGGGGCCAGGGTGACGGAGGCCAGGGTGACGGGGGTCAGGGTGACGGGGACGGGGGCCAGGGTGACGGGGACGGGGGTCAGGGTGACGGGGACGGGGGTCAGGGTGACGGGGACGGGGGTCAGGGTGACGGGGACGGGGGCCAGGGTGACGGGGACGGGGGTCAGGGTGACGGGGACGGGGGCCAGGGTGACGGGGACGGGGGTCAGGGTGACAGGGACGGGGGCCAGGGTGACGGGGACGGGGGCCAGGGTGACGGGGACGGGGGCCAAGGTGACGGGGACGGGGGCCAGGGTGACGTGGACGCGGTCCAGGGTGACGTGGACGCGGTCCAGGGTGTCCAGGTCACGAAGGACATCGTCCAGTGCGCCAAGGACACCATCAAGGGCGACATGGACTAAATCAAGGGCGCCAAGGACTCCATGAAGGGCGGCAAGGACTCCAGCAAGGGCGCCAAGGACTCCGGCAAGGGCTCCAGAAAGGGCGGCAAGGGCTCCAGAAAGGGCGGCAAGGGCTCCAGCAAGGGCGCCGAGGACACCGTCCAGGGCGCCAAGGACACCTTCCAGGGCGCCAAGGACACCTTCCAGGGCGCCAAGGACACCTTCCAGGGCGCCAAGGAAACCGTCCAGGACGCCAAGGACACTATCCAAGTCGCGGACACCAGCAAGGGCGCCATGGACACCAGCAATGGCGCCAAGGAGTCCATCCAGGACGCCAAGGACACCGTCCAGGACGCCAAGGACACCGTCCAGGACGCCAAGGACACCGTCCAGGGCGCCAAGGACACCGTCCAGGGCGCCAAGGACACCGTCCAGGGGCGCCAAGAACTCCGGCAAGGGCGCCAAGAACTCCGGCAAGGGCGGGGCCAAGAATCCGGCAAGGGCGCCAAGGGCTCCAGCAAAGACGCCAAGGACTCCAGCAAGGACGCCAAGGACACAGTCCAGGACGCCAAGGACACCGTCCAGGACGCCAAGGACACCGTCCAGGACGCCAAGGACACCGTCCAGGGCGCAAAGGACACCGTCCAGGGCGCCAAGGACACCGTCCAGGGCGCTAAGAACTCCGGCCAGGGCGCCAAGAACTCCGGCAAGGGCGCCAAGAACTCCGGCAAGGGCGCCAAGGGCTCCAGCAAAGACGCCAAGGACTCCAGCAAGGACGCCAAGGACTCCAGCAAGGACACCGTCCAGGACGCCAAGGACACCGTCCAGGGCGCCAAGGACTCCGGCAAGGGCGCCAAGAACTCCGGCAAGGGCGCCAAGAACTCCGGCAAGGGCGCCAAGGGCTCCAGCAAGGACGCCAAGGACACCGTCCAGGACGCCAAGGACACCGTCCAGGACGCCAAGGACACCGTCCAGGGCGCCAAGGACACCGTCCAGGGCGCCAAGGACACCGTCCAGGGCGCCAAGGACACCGTCCAGGGCGCCAAGAACTCCGGCAAGGGCGCCAAGAACTCCGGCAAGGGCGCCAAGGGCTCCAGCAAAGACGCCAAGGGCTCCAGCAAAGACGCCAAGGACTCCAGCAAGGACGCCAAGGACACCGTCCAGGACGCCAAGGACACCGTCCAGGACGCCAAGGACACCGTCCAGGACGCCAAGGACACCGTCCAGGACGCCAAGGACACCGTCCAGGGCGCCAAGGACACCGTCCAGGGCGCCAAGGACACCGTCCAGGGCGCCAAGGACTCCGGCAAGGGCGCCAAGAACTCCGGCAAGGGCGCCAAGAACTCCGGCAAGGGCGCCAAGGGCTCCAGCAAAGACGCCAAGGACTCCAGCAAGGACGCCAAGGACGCCAAGGACTCCAGCAAGGACGCCAAGGCCTATGGCAAGGGCGCCAGCAATGATGCCAAAGGCGATAGAGTTAAGGTGAAAAGTGTTCGGTCCGTGGCGGGGTCTTGGCAGGAGGAAGACGTTATCCCGTCCCTTGTCACCTTAGAAAACTAATCATAGGTCCAGGAGGGGAGACCCTAAAATCTTTAATGGAAAATATAATGTACTGATTACTGTCCCAGAAAGGAGGAATACGGTCGACGGAGTCAAAATTGTGGGTTTTGGCGAAAACGTTGCTCAGGCTAAAAAGCACATAGAAGAAGTTATTGCGGAAAGCGAACAGACATGCTCAGAAAATGTAAAAGTTGTAGTCCCCGTGGCAGCAGAGATGAGAAAAATCGTTATTGGTCCTAAAGGCGAAAATATTGAGTTCCTAAAGGCCACTTACGATGTATGTATTACCATACCTCATAGGAAAAATACTGAGGATGGTATTACCATCTATGGTAAGGCAGAAAATGTAGACATTGTGGCGCAGGACATAACAGAAATGATTAAAAACGCCGAATCAACGAAATTTGTGACAAAAGTAATTGATATCCCATCAAAATTCACGGGGGTCATAATAGGAAAGGGCGGAAACACAATACAGTTCTTAACCACAGACACTAATGTGAAATTGATGTGAAGTCAGAGGATAAACTGATGTCTAGATTAACAGTAAAGGGTAGAGCTGAAGACGTAGCTGAAGCCACAGCTAAAATCGCCTCAATTATCACTGCTGCTGAAACCACAAAGAGGATAACAAAACGCGTTGTGATTCCCTACAGGTTAAGAAATATTATAATAGGACCCAATGGAAATACTATAAATTGGCTTAACAACACCTATCAAGTGAAGATAAGAGTTCCCGATCGGGAAAACACGAAAGATGAGATTAAAATCCAGGGAACCTTAAGCAACATTACGAGTGCACTCGAACAAATCCGTTCGCTCCACCCGGATCTCAAGTGCTTGGCTCTACCTCAAAATAACTCCGCCCGAACAGATGAGAATAACCAGGACTCAACACCGGTGATGAGAATAACCAGGACTCAACACCAGTGATGAGAATAACCAGGACCCAACACCAGGTGATGACAATAACCAGGACCCAACACCAGGTGATGACAATAACCAGGACCCAACACCAGGTGATGACAATAACCAGGACCCAACACCAGGTGATGACAATAACCAGGACCCAACACCAGGTGATGACAATAACCAGGACCCAACACCAGGTGATGACAATAACCAGGACCCAACACCAGGTGATGACAATAACCAGGACCCAACACCAGGTGATGACAATAACCAGGACCCAACACCAGGTGATGACAATAACCAGGACCCAACACCAGGTGATGACAATAACCAGGACCCAACACCAGGTGATGACAATAACCAGGACCCAACACCAGGTGATGACAATAACCAGGACCCAATACCTGGTGATGACAATAACCAGGACCCAACACAGAGCCTGGAGACTGACCAGAGCGACGGGAACACCGTCGTATGTACGTGAACGTACGTACGTTCACGCCCACTAGCTTAGTGATTAACCGAGGGGCGATGGTGTTATAGGGAGGTGTTGTGGGGTGGTGTTGTGGGGAGGTGTAGTGGGGAGGTGTTGTGGGGTGGTCGTTGTGGTGGTGGGTGGTGGGTGGAGGCTGCTCTCTACCGCGGGTGGAGGCCGCTGTCTACCGTGGGTGGAGGCTGCTGTCTACCGCGGGTGGAGGCTGCTGTCTAGGCAACTCCACCGATCACCGCCCCACAACTCCACTGATCACCGCACCACACCACCTCCGATCACCACCTCGTATGGAGTGAGAGAGGAGGCATAGTAGTGGAGGTGGCTGCAGACTCCTCCACTGCCCTCCTCCCTCTCTCACTCCATACGAGGTTGTGGTGGTGGGTGGTGGTGGGTGGTGGTGGGTGGTAGTGGGTGGTGGTAGTGGGTGGTGGTGGTGGGTGGTAGTGGGTGGTGGTAGTGGGTGGTGGTAGTGGTGGTGGTAGTGGGTGGTGGGTGGTGGTGGTAGTGGGTGGTGGGTGGTGGTGGTGAGTGGTGGTGGTGAGTGGTGGTGGGTGGTAGACAGCGGGTGGAGGCTGCTGTCTACCGCAGGTGCAAGCTGCTGTCTACCGCGGGTGGAAGCCGCTGTCTACCGCGGGTGGAAGCCGCTGTCTATCGCGGGTGGAAGCCGCTGTCTATCGCGGGTGGAAGCCGCTGTCTATCGCGGGTGGAAGCCGCTGTCTACCGCGGGTGGAGGCTGCTGTCTACCGCGGGTGGAGGATGCTGTCTACCGCGGGTGGAGGATGCTGTCTACCGCGGGTGGAGGATGCTGTCTACCGCGGGTGGAGGATGCTGTCCACCGCGGGTGGAGGCTGCTGTCCACCGCGGATGGAGGCTGCTGTCCATCGCGTGTGGAAGCCGCTGTCTACCGCGGGTGGAGGCTGCTGTCTACCGCGGGTGGAGGCGGCTGTCTACCGCGGGTGGAGGCGGCTGTCTAGGCAACTCCACCGATCACCGCCCCACAACACCTACCACCTCACCTGTTTCACCTCGTATGGAGTGAGAGAGGAGGCATAGTAGTGGAGGTGGCTGCAGATTCCTCCACTGCCCTCCTCCCTCCCTCATTCTGTACGAGGTGAAACAGGTGAGGTGGTGATCGGAGGTGTTGTGCGGTGGTGATCGGTGGTGTTGTGGGGCGGTGATCGGTGGAGTTGCCTAGACAGCCGCCTCCACCCGCGGTAGACAGCGGCTTCCACCCGCGGTGGACAGCGGCCTCCACCCGCGGTGGACAGCGGCCTCCACCCGCGGTAGACAGCGGCCTCCACCCGCGGTAGACAGCGGCTTCCAACCGCGGTGGACAGCGGCTTCCACCAGCGGTAGACAGCATCCTCCACCCACGGTAGACAGCATCCTCCACCCACGGTACACAGCATCCTCCACCCACGGTAGACAGCATCCTCCACCCACGGTAGACAGCATCCTCCACCCGCGGTAGACAGCAGCCTCCACCCGCGGTAGACAGCGGCTTCCATCCGCGGTAGACAGCGGCTTCCACCCGCGGTAGACAGCAGCCTCCACCCGCGGTAGACAGCAGCCTCCACCACGGTAGACAGAAGCCTCCACCACGGTAGACAGCGGCTTCCACCCGCGGTAGACAGCGGCTTCCACCCGCGGTAGACTGGGGCTTCCACCCGCGGTAGACAGGGGCTTCCACCCGCGGTAGACTGGGGCTTCCACCCGCGGTAGACAGGGGCTTCAACCGCGGTAGACAGCGGCTTCCAACCGCGGTAGACAGGGGCTTCCACCCGCGGTAGACAGGGGCTTCCACCCGCGGTAGACAGCGGCTTCCACCCGCGGTAGACAGGGGCTTCCACCCGCGGTAGACAGGGGCTTCCACCCGCGGTAGACAGGGGCTTCCACCCGCGGTAGACAGGGGCTTCCACCCGCGGTAGACAGGGGCTTCCACCCGCGGTAGACTGGGGCTTCCACCCGCGGTAGACAGGGGCTTCCAACCGCGGTAGACAGCGGCTTCCAACCGCGGTAGACAGGGGCTTCCACCCGCGGTAGACAGGGGCTTCCACCCGCGGTAGACAGCGGCTTCCACCCGCGGTAGACAGCGGCTTCCACCCGCGGTAGACAGGGGCTTCCACCCGCGGTAGACAGGGGCTTCCACCCGCGGTAGACTGGGGCTTCCACCCGCGGTAGACTGGGGCTTCCACCCGCGGTAGACTGGGGCTTCCACCCGCGGTAGACAGGGGCTTCCACCCGCGGTAGACAGGGGCTTCCACCCGCGGTAGACAGGGGCTTCCACCCGCGGTAGACTGGGGCTTCCACCCGCGGTAGACAGGGGCTTCCACCCGCGGTAGACAGGGGCTTCCACCCGCGGTAGACAGCGGCTTCCACCCGCGGTAGACAGGGCTTCCACCCGCGGTAGACAGGGCTTCCACCCGCGGTAGACAGGGCTTCCACCCGCGGTAGACTGGGGCTTCCACCCGCGGTAGACAGGGGCTTCCACCCGCGGTAGACAGGGGCTTCCACCCGCGGTAGACAGGGGCTTCCACCCGCGGTAGACAGGGGCTTCCACCCGCGGTAGACAGGGGCTTCCACCCGCGGTAGACAGCGGCTTCCACCCGCGGTAGACAGCGGCTTCCACCCGCGGTAGACAGCGGCTTCCACCCGCGGTAGACAGCGGCTTCCACCCGCGGTAGACAGCGGCTTCCACCCGCGGTAGACAGCGGCTTCCACCCGCGGTAGACAGCGGCTTCCACCCGCGGTAGACAGCGGCTTCCACCCGCGGTAGACAGCGGCTTCCACCCGCGGTAGACAGCGGCTTCCACCCGCGGTAGACAGCGGCTTCCACCCGCGGTAGACAGCGGCTTCCACCCGCGGTAGACAGGGGCTTCCACCCGCGGTAGACAGGGGGCTTCCACCCGCGGTAGACAGCAGCCTCCACCCACGGTAGACAGCAGCCTCCACCCGATCACCAACAATGTTGCCCTACAACAGCACCGATCACCGCCCCAGAACTCCACCGATCACCACCCCACAACACCTACCACCTCACCTGTTTCACCTTGTATGGAGTGAGAGAGGAGGCATAGTAGTGGAGGTGGCTGCAGACTCCTCCACTGCCCTCCTCCCTCTCTCACTCTGTACAAGGTTCGGTGGTTGTGGTGGTGGTGCGTGGGGTGATCGATCACCGCCCCACACCACCGCCGATCACCGCCCCGCAACACCTCCGATCACCACCTCACCTGTTTCACCTCGTATGGAGTGAGAGAGGAGGCATAGTAGTGGAGGTGGCTGCAGACTCCTCCACTGCCCTCCTCCCTCCCTCATTCTGTACGAGATTCGGTGGTGGTGTTTGGTGGTTCTGGTGGTGGTGGTGTTCTCTTTGATGTCCTCGCTCTTGAATACTACCTTGATCAATCTCTTTTTGTCTCTGTTGTACGGGCCAATCCGGAAAAACTGTTCTATGTCTCGTTCAGCCCCTTCCATTCCTATTTCCTTTAATATCCCTGCCACTGCAGCTTTGTCTTTAGTCCTCGATTCCTCCCTTGTGGATCCCTCTTGTTCCTTCACACCTACTACTACTACATCTCTTTTCCTTTCCATTAGCTGGCTTGTGCATCTAGCTGCCTCCTGTGAGGTTACTGCTTTCATTACAACTTCCTTGACTGTGGACATTGCTCCTGGGCTCTTTAGCATTTCAGCAAAGGTGGCACCCATTGTAGGGGTCCTTGCCATTGCTACATCTCCTGGTACCTGGGGGTTGGTCCCCTGGGCCAGAGTCTGAGGAAGGCCTGTTTTTAGGCATTTTATCTCCTCTTGCGCTGCACTTAGTTCTGTCTTGCAGCAGTTCTGTCCCTCTCCTCCAGCTTCATTCTGTTGTCTTACCATCCCGCTTGACCTGTGTGTGTGTGTGTGTTAACTGGTGGAGGGAGAGAGGGAGTGAAAGGGAGAGAGGAGTGAAAGGGAGTGAGGGAAATAGGCAGAGCAGGGGAAGAGAGTATAGAGGACAATCAGGTGGGTGAGGGATGGAAGGTCAGTCAGTCCCAGGGGTGAGGTTGGCGGTAGGCTGGTTTGTGCGTGTGTGTTTACACTGGCGTGTTATGGTGAGGAGGGGGGGGGGTAGGTCTAGTCAGTGGCGGTGTAATGTAACACACAGGTGTGAGAAAACTAGTACCAAACTGAGGCTCTTGAGCTACTTTTTCGTATTTTAATTAACTTATGTTCAAAGCTAATTACTATATAAAAAACACTGTACACCTTGTATGACTGACTTTGAGAGGCACTCACCTCCAAGTAAGCATCCCACAGCACAATTAGGTGATTTATGAAGCGATGTCCGCCTTAATTGTTGACGTCCCCGCCAGAGCTCCTCCCAAGTGTGGTCCAAGCTCTTCCCCTTCTCAGGCCTCTGGTGCCACAATCTCGTTCTTTCTCAATTTTTTTTCCTTATCCAACGTTATAAGAATTCACTATGTTGCGTTATCACTGCGTTTTTGTACCCTTCATATGACCAAAAACTATGTTTTGGGCTCACTGGTACGTAAATATCCCGAGAATATTGAAGTAATTCGCGGACCGCCGTCCTACACTTGTTCCCTGGCCGTTCCCTACACTATACACTGTGTGAACTCACCTAATTGTGCTTGCGGGGGTTGAGCTTTGGCTCTTTGGTCCCGCCTCTCAACTGTCAATCAACTGGTGTACAGTTTCCTGAGCCTACTGGGCTCTATCATATCTACATTTGAAACTGTGTATGGAGTCAGCCTCCACCACATCACTGCCTAGTGCATTCCATTTACTAACTACTCTGACACTGAAAAAGTTCTTTCTAATGTCTCTGTGGCTCATTTGGGTACTCAGCTTCCACCTGTGTCCCCTTGTTCGCGCCCCTCCAGTGTTGAATAGTTCATCCTTGTTTACCCGGTCAATTCCCCTGAGGATTTTGTAGGTTGTGATCATGTCCCCCCTTACTCTTCTGTCTTCCAGTGTCGTAAGTTGCATTTCCCGCAGCCTTTCCTCATAACTCATGCCTCTTAGTTCTGGGACTAGTCTAGTAGCATACCTTTGGACTTTTTCCAGCTTCGTCTTGTGCTTGACAAGGTACGGGCTCCATGCTGGGGCCGCGTACTCCAGGATTGGTCTTACATATGTGGTGTACAAGATTCTGAATGATTCCTTACACAGGTTCCTGAACGCCGTTCTGATGTTAGCCAGCCTCGCATATGCCGCAGACGTTATTCTCTTTATGTGGGCTTCAGGAGACAGGTTTGGTGTGATATCAACTCCTAGATCTTTCTCTCTGTCTGTTTCATTAAGTACTTCATCCCCTATTCTGTATCCTGTGTCTGGCCTCCTGTATCCACTGCCTAGTTTCATTACTTTGCATTTACTTGGGTTGAACTTCAACAGCCATTTGTTGGACCATTCACTCAGTCTATCTAGGTCATCTTGTAGCCTCCTACTATCATCCTCTGTTTCAATCCTCCTCATAATTTTTGCATCGTCGGCAAACATTGAGAGGAACGAATCTATACCCTCTGGGAGATCATTTACATATACCAGAAACAGTATAGGTCCAAGGACTGACCCCTGCGGGACTCCACTTGTAACGTCTCGCCAATCTGAGACTTCACCCCTCACACAGACTCGTTGTCTCCTGTTGCTTAGGTACTCCTCTATCCACCGGAGTACCTTCCCTTTCACTCCAGCCTGCATCTCCAACTTTCGCACTAGCCTCTTGTGTGGCACTGTATCAAAGGCTTTTTGACAATCCAAAAATATGCAGTCTGCCCACCCTTCTCTTTCTTGCCTTATTTTTGTTGCCTGGTCGTAGAATTCAAGTAACCCTGTGAGGCAGGACCTGCCATCCCTGAATCCATGTTGGTGCTGTGTTACAAAGTTCCTTCGCTCCAGATGCTCCACTAGTTTTTTTCGCACAATCTTCTCCATCAGCTTGCATGGTATGCAGGTTAGGGACACTGGCCTGTAGTTCAGTGCCTCCTGTCTATCCCCTTTCTTGTATATCGGGACTACGTTAGCTGCTTTCCAAATATCTGGCAGTTCCCCTGTTGCCAGTGACTTGTTATACACAATGGAGAGTGGTAGGCACAGTTCTCTTGCTCCTTCCTTTAGAACCCATGGGGAGATTCCATCTGGGCCTATAGCCTTTGTCACATCCAACTCTAGTAAACACTTCCTTACTTCCCCGCTGGTAATCTCAAAGTCTTCCAGTGGTTCCTGGTTAGCTATTCCCTCTCTTACCTCTGGAATTTCTCCTTGCTCGAAGGTGAAGACCTCCTGGAATTTCTTATTCAACTCCTCACACACTTCCTTGTCATTTGTAGTGAATCCTTCCACCCCTATCCTCAGTTTCATAACCTGTTCCTTTACTGTTGTTTTTCTCCTGATGTGGCTATGCAACAATTTAGGCTGAGTCTTTGCCTTGCTTGCGATATCATTTTCGTATTGTCTTTCCGCCTCTCTTCTCATCCTGACATATTCATTCCTGGCGTTCTGGTATCTTTCTCTGCTCTCCAGAGTCCTGTTATTCCTATAGTTTCTCCATGCCCTTTTACTTTGCTGCTTAGCTAGCTTACATCTCTGATTAAACCATGGGTTTCTCATTTTCATTTCTCTGTTTTCCTTTTGGACTGGGACAAATTTATTTGCTGCGTCCTTGCACTTCTGCGTGATGTAATCCATCATATCTTGGGCCGTCTTTTCCCTGAGCTCTGTTTCCCATGCTATATCTGTTAGGAATTTCCTTATCTCCTCATAGTTTCCCTTTCGGTATGCTAACCTTTTGGTTTCGGTATCCCTCCTCGAGTTCAATAACCCTTCTTCAATCAGGTACTCAAACACCAATACACTGTGATCGCTCATTCCTACTGGGGCCTCAAAACCGATTTCTCTTATGTCAGAGTCGTTCAGGGTGAAGACCAGGTCGAGTCTCGCTGGTTCGTCATGTCCTCTCATCTTTGTGGGTTCTCTGACATGCTGGGTTAAGAAGTTTCTAGTCACCACCTCCAGTAGTTTGGCTCTCCACGTATCCTCGCCTCCATGCGGTTCCTTGTTCTCCCAATCAATCCTTCCGTGATTGAAGTCCCCCATGATGAGCAGGTGGGATCTATTTCTACAGGCAGCAGAGGCTGCCCTCTCAATTATAGTGTTGACTGCCATGTTGTTGTTTTCGTACTCTTGACTGGGTCTTCTGTCATTTGGTGGAGGGTTATATATTACTGCTACTACTATCCTTGGTCCTCCCATTGTCATGGTGCCTGCTATGTAGTCTCTGAATCCCTCACAGCCCGGGATAGCCATCTCCTTAAAATTCCATTCCTTTCTCATGAGTAGGGCCACTCCGCCTCCTCCCCTACCTTCCCTCTCTTTCCTTATTACTGTGTACTCCTGGGGAAACACGGCATTCGTTATGATTCCAGAGAGTTTTGTTTCAGTGAGTCCGATTACATCTGGGTTCACTTCTTGTGCTCTTTCCCTTAGTTCACTTGCCTTACTTGTGATCCCATCTATGTTCGAGTACATTGCCCTGAAACTGACTCTCTTCTGCTTCTCCTCTGGGGGGGGGGACCTGTGGGGTCTGGGGTGAGCCTGAGCTGGGAGGATCTGGTACGGAGAGACTGGTGGAGGAGGAAGGGCTCGGGGGGGGGGGGGGGAGGGGGGGGGGAGTGGGTGAGAGGGGGAGGGTTGTGGGGCATGGGGGGAAAGGGAAGGCTGAGGTGGGTGAGGAAGAGGGGAGGGTTTTGGGGTGTGGTGGAGAGGGGAAGGCTTAGGTGGGGTGGGGGAGAGTGGGGGGCTTAAGGGGGCGGGGGAGAACGGAGGGCTTGTAGGTGGGAAAGACGGGAGGGCATGTGGGAGAAGGGAGGGCTTGGGGGATGGGGGAGAAGGGAGGTCCTGGGGAGAGGGGGGAGAGGGGGGAGTGGGGGGAGGGGGGTGAGTGGGAGGAGGGGGGTGAGTGGGAGGAGGGGGGTGAGTGGGAGGAGGGGGTGAGTGGGAGGAAAGGGGTGGGTACTTAGTGGAGGGCTGACAGGAGTTGGGGCAGGTTGGTTGTCTGTTGGGTAGGATGTGGGGGTGGTACCGCGCTCCCTGTGGCTAGTGCACTGTTTGAGGAGGGTTCCCCATTCCCCTCTGTGATTGTAGGGATCGAGGTTGTGGCTCCCCGATTCCTTTCGCTCTCCCTGCGCTCCTTCCTCGCATCTGCTGCCTGCTTTCTCTCTTCCCTTGTCATATCCCTCTGCAGGAATACTCTTTTGAACTTCTCTGCATTTGCCAGACAGCACTTCTTTTCCAACAGTTTCTCTTTCGCGATTTCGCTCATGAAAACCACCTTTATCATTCGGTCTCTGTCCTTGTTGTACTTTCCAAGCCTGAAAACCTTTTCAACAGTTTGTTCAGCAACAGTTTCAACAACAGTTTGTGTGTGTGTGTGTGTGTGTTGTGTGTGTGTGTGTGTGTGTGTGTGTGTGTGTGTGTGTGTGTGTGTGTGTGTGTGTGTGTATGTGTGTATGTATGTATGTATGTATATATGTATGTATGTATGTATGTATGTATGTATGTATGTATGTATGTATGTATGTATGTATGTATTACACACACGCCAACACGCCTCGTCGACATATAATTAAAGCAAAAGTAATATGAATCCACTCTAAGGAAAAGTAATTATCGAAAGAAGACACCATTCAGATTATAATCACAAAAAAATGAACGCTTAAGATCTTGATATGTTATAATGTTGATACCATTGACGACATTGCCGGGCCAGAAAGTACCTGGTCCGAGAGAGAGCTTTTTTTTTGTAATAGACCTTGGTCCTAATTACCTCACCTTTGTTCCCGATTCAATTACCACAAAATATATAACAGTTGTGACAAAATAGCCGCTGCTGTTTTTCTCTCAGGATTTTTTTGGGAGCCTGACCAACGTTCATTATTTTCATCGTCAGTACTTTGTTATTATGGAACTATTTTCAATTGCCCGAAAAGAGTGACAAGTTACGCATTGCATCCGATGATTACTGAAGGCCAGACAGAGAAACCTTGAATTGCAGAACCAGCACAGTCAATTACTGCTATACTAGCCACAGTCGTAGCGCGTTATCAACCACATGGCTGATGATATGCTACGATTATATAGCCATACGATTATATAGCTATAATCATCCGTATGCTACTAGTCAGTCAATCATATGGTACTAGCCATAATAAACTGTTTAATATTAGAATCATCAACCATTGTTACTAGCCAGTCAACGATATTCTACTAGCCACAATCAACCATAGTTCCTAGCCACAATCAACCATAGTTCCTAGCCACAATCACATACAACTACCAAACGCTGAATTATATTCGAGAATCAAGACGAATTTCCTGGAATATTTTTTTGTTTACCTTAGTCCATGCGCCTAATACCCATTCCAGTGGGCGGTAGTGGAAAATGTTCCAGAAGCACCTTGAATAGTTAAGTACACTGTTTAACATGTATGTCAACACACTTTTCCAGCACATAACGGGCTCAGGAACTGAACCCCAAAGCTTGTTTAGCGAAGCGTTATAACAGCCCTGATAAGCCAAATACATGGTTTGTTGTCATATCAACAGTCTATTCACAGCTTTAATCAAA
>WNGS01011023.1:15173-29546 GCA_020271785.1 Procambarus virginalis
CACCGATAGCCGTCTGCACAAAGGGTCCTGATATTGAGATTAATGATTAGTTGATTAATGTTAGTAGTAGGGCTAGAGAGAGAGCGAGAGAAGAGCAGAGAAGACGAGAGGAGGAAGAGCGAGGAGAGAGAGACAGAGAGGAGAGAGAGAGAGAGGATGACAAGACCGAGAGAGAGAGATATAGAAGAGGGACGAGAGGAGAAGGAGAGGAGAGTAGAGCGAGGGGGCGAAATAGTAAGAGAGAGAAGAGATGAAGGGAAGGATGAGAGAGAGGGAGGAGAGTAGATGAGAGAAGAGATGAGGAGAGAGAGAGGGGGGGGGGGAGGAGGGGGAGGGAGAGCAGAGAGCACCCGTCGCACTTTGCTACTCCACTCCCCGCCCTCGCCACCACTCTCTCGTCCCTGCACAAACAACCTGCCATCCCCCCCCCCTTCCCCGGGGAAACACCTGCCTCACCTCCCCCCCCCCCTCGCCCGCGGGGAAACACCTTCCTGAAACACTAGAGGAGGAGAAACAAGAGGAGGAGAAACAAGAGGAGGAAAAGAACAAGAGGCATCAGAGGTGGACCTGTCCATAGGAGAGGTTGATGGGACTGGGACAACGGGGAGGTTGATGGGACTGGGACAACGGGAAGGTTGATGGGACTGGGACAACGGGAGAGGCTGATGGGACTGGGGCAACGGGGGAGGTTGATGGGACTGGGACAACGGGAGAGGATGATGGGACTGGGACAACGGGAAAGGGAGGGAGGGGAGGGGGAGGTGATGGGACTGGGACAGACGGAGAGGTTGATTGGACTGGGACAACGGGAGAGGTGATGGGACTGGGACAACGGAGAAGGTTGATGGGACTGGGGCACGGGGAGGTTGATGGGACTGGGACAACGGGATAGGTGATGGGACTGGGACAACGGGGAGGTTGATGGGACTGGGACAGACGGGGAGTTGGCTAAGGAGAGGTTGATGGGACTGGGGCAACAAGGTGTGGCTGGGACAACGGGAGGAGGGACTGGGACACGGAGAGGGATGCTACAAGGGAAGGATGGGGCTAACGGAGATGATGGGGCACGGAGTGAGACGGGACGGAGGTGATGGTGAAGGGAGATGTGGACTGGGGACAACGGTGGGGACTGAAGGGAAATGATGGGACTGGGCACAGGATGGACTGGGGCACGGAAAGGTTGATGGGTCTGGGGCAACAGGAAAGGTTGATACGGAGGGAGGTGAGGTTGGAAGGAGAGGTAGGGTCCCCGGGAGGTTTGACGGAAGAATAGGCTGGAACGGGGAGTTATGGGACGGGCAACAGGGGAGGGATGGCAAGGAGGTTGATGGGATGCACGGAGGTGATCTGGACTAATACACACACATCATAATATATATATATTATATATATATATATATATATATATATATATATATATATATATATATATATATTATGTATGTATGTATGTATTTATGTATGTAAGAGAGCTGCATAACGGCTCACTAACGCCGCCTCAGCTGCCACTAAACTAAAACCTTACCCACATCCCCCTTTAAACCAATAAATGCCTCAAAAATAGGTTTGATTTTTTCAAATACAAAAAAAAATATATAATTCATATAAATAAGTGAATATGCACAACACAAGAGATTACATGAACAGGTTGGCGAGAGAGAGACTGTGGTGGGTGAGTGGAGGTGCCGCGGCGCCCTGTAGGGCTGGCCGGGCTCCTGCTCCTGGTGGTCCTCGTTGTTGTTTATCTGGTGCGATCGGCAGGGTGGGGGGACGGTCAGGTACTGGACGCGGTCCAGGGTGACGTGGACGGCGGTCCAGGGTGACGTGGACGCGGGCCAGGGTGACGTGGACGCGGTCCAAGGTGACGTGGACACGGTCCAGGGTGTCTAGGTCACGAAGGACATCGTCCAGTGTGCCAAGGACACCATGGGAAGGACTCCATCAAGGGCGGCAAGGACTCCATCAAGGGCGCCAAGGACCCATCAAGGTCCCAGGAACTCCTGAAGGGCGCCAAGGACTCCATCAAGGGCAAGGCTCAAGGACTCCGCAACTAGCAAGGACGCAGACTCGCAAGACGCGAACTCCAGAAGAGCCAAGAACTCACAAGGGCGCCAAGGACTCCAGCAAGGGCGGCAAGGACTCCAGCAAGGGCGCCAAGAGACTCCAGTCAAGGGCGCCAAGACTCCAGCAAGGCGCAGAACCCAGCAAGGAGAGACTCCAGTCAAGGGCGCCAAGGACTCCGGCAAGGGCTCCAGAAAGGGCGGCAAGGGTCCAGAATAGGGCCTCGGCAAGGGCTCCAGCAAGGGCTCCAGCAAGGGCGCCGATGGACCACCGTCCAGGGGCGCCAGGACACCTTCCAGGGCGCCAAGGAACCGGTCCAGGGCGCCACAGGAAACCGTCCAGGTCGCGCAGGGCAGCACCGTCCAGAGACCCAAGGACACTATCCCAAGTCGCGGGACACCAGCAAGGGCGCCATGGACACCAGCAAGTGGCGCCAAGGACAGCCATCCAGGACGCCAAGGACACCAGTCCAGGCGCCAAGGACACCGTCCAGGACGCCAAGGACACCGTCCAGGACGCCAAGGCACCGTCCAGGACGCCAAGGACACCGTCCAGGCGCGCCAAGGACACCCGTCCCAGGGCGCCAAGGAACTCCGTCAAGGGCGCCAAGAACTCCGGCAAGGGCGCCAAGACACTCCGGCAAGGGCGCCAAGAACTCCGGCAAGGGCGCCAAGGGCTCCAGCAAGACGCCAAGGACTCCAGCAAGGACGCCAAGGACACAGTCCAGGACGCCAAGGACACCGCCAAGGACACCGTCCAGGACGCCAAGGACACCGTCCAGGACGCCAAGGACACCGTCGGCCCCAGGACACGTCCAGAGGACACCGTCCAGGGCGCCAAAATGCCAGTGGGCCGATCCGAGGGCGCCAAGGGTCCGGCAGGGCGCCAAGGGCTCCGAGCAAGGACGCCAAGGGACTCCAGCAAGGACGCCAAGGACTCACGACCAGGCATCAGGACGCCAAGGACACCGTCCAGGACGCCAAGGACCACCGTCCAGAGACGCCAAGGACTCCAGTCAAGGACGCCAAGGACACCGTCCAGGACGCCAAGGACACCGTCGGCGCCAAGCCAACGCAGGCGCCAGAGGACACCGTCCGAGGGCGCCAAGGACTCCGTCAAGGGCGCCAAGGACTCCGCAAGGGCGCCAAGGAACTCCGCAAGGGCCAAGGACTCAAGGGGGACTCCGCAAGCGCCGAACACGGCAAGCCAAGAACCGCAAGCAGACTCCAGCAAGGACGCCAAGGACTCCAGCAAGGACGCCAAGGACTCCAGCAAGGACGCCAAGGGCCTATGGCAAGGGCGCCAGCAATGATGCCAAGGCGATGAGTAAGGTGAACAAGTGTTCGGTCCGTGGCGGGGTCTTGGCAGGAGGAAGACGTTATTTCCGTCCCGTGTCACCTTAGAAAACTAATCATAGGTCCAGGAGGGGAGACCTAAAATCTTTAATGGAAAAATATAATGTACTGATTACTGTCCCAGAAAGGAGGAATACGGTCGACGGAGTCAAAATTGTGGGTTTTGGCGAAAACGTTGCTCAGGCTAAAAAGCACATAGAAGAAGTTATTCGGCGGAAAGCCGAACAGACTCATGCTCAGAAAATGATAAAAGTTGCTAGTCCCCGTGGCAGTCAGAGATGAGAAAAATCGTTATTGGTCCTAAAGGCGCAAAATATTGAGTTCCTAAAGGCCACTTACGATGTATGTATTACCATACCTCATAGGAAAAATACTGAGGATGGTATTACCATCTATGGTAAGGCAGAAAATGTAGACATTGTGGCGCAGGACATAACAGAAATGATTAAAAACGCCGAATCAAGAAATTTGTGACAAAAGTAATTGATATCCCATCAAAAATTCACGGGGTGTCATAATAGGAAAGGGCGGAAACACAATACAGTTCTTAACCACAGACACTAATGTGAAAATTGATGTAGAAGTCAGAGGATAACCTGATGTCTAGATTAACAGTAAAGGGTAGAGGAAGACGTAGGCTGAAGCCACAGCTAAAATCGCCTCAATTATCACTGCTGCTCTGAAACCGCAAAGAGGATAACAAAACGCGTTGTGATTCCCTACAGGTTAAGAAATATTATAATAGGACCCAATGGAAATACTATAATGGATTATCTCTCGTCCCTGCACAAACACCTGCCATCCCCCCCCTTCCCGGGGAAACACCTGCCTCACCTCCCCCCCCCCCTCGCCCCGCGGGGAAACACCTTCCTGAAACACTAGAGGAGGAGAAACAAGAGGAGGAGAAACAAGAGGAGGAAAAGAACAAGAGGCATCAGAGGTGGACCTGTCCATAGGATAGGTTGATGGGACTGGGACAACGGGAGAGGCTGATGGGACTGGGACAACGGGAGAGGTTGATGGGACTGGGACAACGGGAGAGGTTGATGGGACTGGGACAACGGGAGAGGTTGATGGGACTGGGACAACGGGAGAGGATGATGGGACTGGGACAACGGGAGAGTGATGGGACTGGGACAACGGGAGAGGTTGATGGGACTGGGACAACGGGAGAGGTTGATGGGACTGGGACAACGGGAGAGGTTGATGGGACTGGGGCATCGGGAAAGGTTGATGGGACTGGGACAACGGGAAAGGTTGATGGGACTGGGGCAACAGGAAAGGTTGATGGGACTGGGACAAAAGGGAGAGGATGATGGGTCTGGGACAACGGGAAGGTTGATGGGTCTGGGACAACGGGACAGGTTGATGGGACTGGGGCAACGGGAGAGGATGATGGGACTGGGACAACGGGAGAGGTTGATGGGTCTGGGGCAACAGGAGAGGTTGATGGACTGGGACAACGGGAGAGGATGATGGGTCTGGGACTATATACACACACATCATATATATATATATATATATATATATATATATATATATATATATATATATAATATATATATATATGTATGTATGTATGTATGTATTTATGTATGTAAGAGAGCTGCATAACGGCTCACTAACGCCGCCTCAGCTGCCACTAAACTACAAACTTACCCACCCATCCCCCTTTAAACCAATAAATGCCTCAAAAATAGGTTTGATTTTTTCAAAATACAAAAAAAAAATATATAATTCATATAAAATAAGTGAATATGCACAACACAAGAGATTACATGAACAGGTTGGCGAGAGAGACTGTGGTGGGTGGTGGAGGTGCCGCGGCCGCCCTGGTAGGGCTGGCCGGGCTCCTGCTCCTGGTGGTCCTCGTTGTTGTTTATCTGGTGCGACATCTCCGGGGCCAGGGTGACGGGGACGCGGTCCAGGGTGACGTGGACGCGGTCCAGGGTGACGTGGACGCGGTCCAAGGTGACGGGGACACGGTCCAGGGTGTCTAGGTCACGAAGGACATCGTCCAGTGTGCCAAGGACACCATCAAGGGCGGCAAGGACTCCATCAAGGGCGGCAAGGACTCCATCAAGGGCGCCAAGGACTCCATCAAGGGCGCCAAGGACTCCATCAAGGGCGGCAAGGACTCCATGAAGGGCGCCAAGGACTCCATCAAGGGCGCCAAGGACTCCATCAAGGGCGGCAAGGACTCCATGAAGGGCGCCAAGGACTCCATCAAGGGCGCCAAGGACTCCATCAAGGGCGCCAAGGACTCCATCAAGGGCGCCAAGGACTCCGGCAAGGGCTCCAGAAAGGGCGGCAAGGGATCCAGAAAGGGCGGCAAGGGCTCCAGCAAGGGCTCCAGCAAGGGCGCCGAGGACACCGTCCAGGGCGCCAAGGACACCTTCCAGGGCGCCAAGGACACCGTCCAGGGCGCCAAGGAAACCGTCCAGGTCGCGAAGGACACCGTCCAGGACGCCAAGGACACTATCCAAGTCGCGGACACCAGCAAGGGCGCCATGGACACCAGCAATGGCGCCAAGGAGTCCATCCAGGACGCCAAGGACACCGTCCAGGACGCCAAGGACACCGTCCAGGACGCCAAGGACACCGTCCAGGACGCCAAGGACACCGTCCAGGACGCCAAGGACACCGTCCAGGGCGCCAAGGACACCGTCCAGGGCGCCAAGAACTCCGGCAAGGGCGCCAAGAACTCCGGCAAGGGCGCCAAGAACTCCGGCAAGGGCGCCAAGAACTCCGGCAAGGGCGCCAAGGGCTCCAGCAAAGACGCCAAGGACTCCGCAAGGACGCCAAGGACACCGTCCAGGACGCCAAGGACACCGCCAAGGACACCGTCCAGGACGCCAAGGACACCGTCCAGGACGCCAAGGACACCGTCCAGGACGCCAAGGACACCGTCCAGGGCGCCAAGGACACCGTCCAGGGCGCCAAGGCTCCAGCAAAGACGCCAAGGACTCCAGCAAGGACGCCAAGGACTCCAGCAAGGACGCCAAGGACACCGTCCAGGACGCCAAGGACACCGTCCAGGACGCCAAGGACACCGTCCAGGACGCCAAGGACACCAGTCCAGGACGCCAAGGACACCGTCCAGGACGCCAAGGACACCGTCCAGGGCGCCAAGGACACCGTCCAGGGCGCCAAGGACTCCGGCAAGGGCGCCAAGGACTCCGGCAAGGGCGCCAAGAACTCCGGCAAGGGCGCCAAGGGCTCCAGCAAAGACGCGAAGGACTCCAGCAAGGACGCCAAGGACTCCAGCAAGGACGCCAAGGACTCCAGCAAGGACGCCAAGGCCTATGGCAAGGGCGCCAGCAATGATGCCAAAGGCGATAGAGTTAAGGTGAAAAGTGTTCGGTCCGTGGCGGGGTCTTGGCAGGAGGAAGACGTTATTTCCGTCCCTTGTCACCTTAGAAAACTAATCATAGGTCCAGGAGGGGAGACCCTAAAATCTTTAATGGAAAAATATAATGTACTGATTACTGTCCCAGAAAGGAGGAATACGGTCGACGGAGTCAAAATTGTGGGTTTTGGCGAAAACGTTGCTCAGGCTAAAAAGCACATAGAAGAAGTTATTGCGGAAAGCGAACAGACATGCTCAGAAAATGTAAAAGTTGTAGTCCCCGTGGCAGCAGAGATGAGAAAAATCGTTATTGGTCCTAAAGGCCAAAATATTGAGTTCCTAAAGGCCACTTACGATGTATGTATTACCATACCTCATAGGAAAAATACTGAGGATGGTATTACCATCTATGGTAAGGCAGAAAATGTAGACATTGTGGCGCAGGACATAACAGAAATGATTAAAAACGCCGAATCAACGAAATTTGTGACAAAAGTAATTGATATCCCATCAAAATTCACGGGGGTCATAATAGGAAAGGGCGGAAACACAATACAGTTCTTAACCACAGACACTAATGTGAAAATTGATGTGAAGTCAGAGGATAACCTGATGTCTAGATTAACAGTAAAGGGTAGAGCTGAAGACGTAGCTGAAGCCACAGCTAAAATCGCCTCAATTATCACTGCTGCTGAAACCACAAAGAGGATAACAAAACGCGTTGTGATTCCCTACAGGTTAAGAAATATTATAATAGGACCCAATGGAAATACTATAAATTGGCTTAACAACACCTATCAAGTGAAGATAAGAGTTCCCGATCGGGAAAACACGAAAGATGAGATTAAAATCCAGGGAACCTTAAGCAACATTACGAGTGCACTCGAACAAATCCGTTCGCTCCACCCGGATCTCAAGTGCTTGGCTCTACCTCAAAATAACTCCGCCCGAACAGATGAGAATAACCAGGACTCAACACCAGGTGATGAGAATAACCAGGACTCAACACCGAGTGATGAGAATAACCAGGACCCAACACCAGGTGATGAGAATAACCAGGACTCAACACCGAGTGATGAGAATAACCAGGACCCACCACCAGGTGATGACAATAACCAGGACCCAACACCAGGTGATGACAATAACCAGGACCCAACACCAGGTGATGACAATAACCAGGACTCAACACCAAGTGATGACAATAACCAGGACCCACCACCAGGTGATGACAATAACCAGGACCCACCACCAGGTGATGACAATAACCAGGACCCAACACCAGGTGATGACAATAACCAGGACCCAACACCAGGTGATGACAATAACCAGGACTCAACACCAAGTGATGACAATAACCAGGACCCACCACCAGGTGATGACAAAAACCAGGACCCACCACCAGGTGATGACAATAACCAGGACCCAACACCAGGTGATGACAATAACCAGGACCCAACACCAGGTGATGACAATAACCAGGACTCAACACCAAGTGATGACAATAACCAGGACCCACCACCAGGTGATGACAATAACCAGGACCCAACACCAGGTGATGACAATAACCAGGACCCAACACCAGGTGATGACAATAACCAGGACTCAACACCAAGTGATGACAATAACCAGGACCCACCACCAGGTGATGACAATAACCAGGACCCACCACCAGGTGATGACAATAACCAGGACCCAACACCAGGTGATGACAATAACCAGGACTCAACACCAAGTGATGACAATAACCAGGACCCACCACCAGGTGATGACAATAACCAGGACCCAACACCAGGTGATGACAATAACCAGGACTCAACACCAAGTGATGACAATAACCAGGACCCACCACCAGGTGATGACAATAACCAGGACCCAACACCAGGTGATGACAATAACCAGGACTCAACACCAAGTGATGACAATAACCAGGACCCACCACCAAGTGATGACAATAACCAGGACCCAACACCAGGTGATGACAATAACCAGGACCCAACACCAGGTGATGAGAATAACCAGGACCCAACACCAGGTGATGACAATAACCAGGACCCAACACCAGGTGATGACAATAACCAGGACCCAACACCAGGTGATGACAATAACCAGGACCCAACACCAGGTGATGACAATAACCAGGACCCAACACCAGGTGATGACAATAACCAGGACCCAACACCAGGTGATGACAATAACCAGGACCCAACACCAGGTGATGACAATAACCAGGACCCAACACCAGGTGATGACAATAACCAGGACCCAACACCAGGTGATGACAATAACCAGGACCCAACACCAGGTGATGACAATAACCAGGACCCAACACCAGGTGATGACAATAACCAGGACCCAACACCAGGTGATGACAATAACCAGGACCCAACACCAGGTGATGACAATAACCAGGACCCAACACCAGGTGATGACAATAACCAGGACCCAACACCAGGTGATGACAATAACCAGAACCCAACACCAGGTGATGACAATAACCAGGACCCAACACCAGGTGATGACAATAACCAGGACCCAACACCAGGTGATGACAATAACCAGGACCCAACCCCAGGTGATGACAATAACCAGGACCCAACACCAGGTGATGACAATAACCAGGACCCAACACCAGGTGATGACAATAACCAGGACCCAACACCAGGTGATGACAATAACCAGAACCCAACACCAGGTGATGACAATAACCAGGACCCAACACCAGGTGATGACAATAACCAGGACCCAACACCAGGTGATGACAATAACCAGGACCCAATACCAGGTGATGACAATAACCAGGACCCAACACAGAGCCTGGAGACTGACCAGAGCGACGGGAACACCGTCGTATGTACGTGAACCTACGTACGTTCACGCCCACTGGCTTAGTGATTAACCGAGGGGCGATGGTGTTATAGGGAGGTGTTATAGGGGTGTTGTGGGGTGGTGTTGTGGGGAGGTGTAGTGGGGAGGTGTTGTGGGGTGGTCGTTGTGGTGGTGGGTGGTGGGTGGAGGCTGCTCTCTACCGCGGGTGGAGGCGCTGTCTACCGTGGGTGGAGGCTGCTGTCTACCGCGGGTGGAGGCTGCTGTCTAGGCAACTCCACCGATCACCGCCCCACAACTCCACTGATCACCGCACCACACCACCTCCGATCACCACCTCGTATGGAGTGAGAGAGGAGGCATAGTAGTGGAGGTGGCTGCAGACTCCTCCACTGCCCTCCTCCCTCTCTCACTCCATACGAGGTTGTGGTGGTGGGGTGGTGGTGGTGGGTGGTAGTGGGTGGTGGTAGTGGGTGGTGGTAGTGGGTGGTGGTAGTGGGTGGTGGTAGTGGGTGGTGGTGAGTGGTGGTGAGTGGTGGGGGTGGTAGACAGCGGGTGGAGGCTGCTGTCTACCGCAGGTGCAAGCTGCTGTCTACCGCGGGTGGAAGCCGCTGTCTACCGCGGGTGGAAGCCGCTGTCTACCGCGGGTGGAAGCCGCTGTCTATCGCGGGTGGAAGCCGCTGTCTATCGCGGGTGGAAGCCGCTGTCCATCGCATGTGGAAGCCGCTGTCTACCGCGGGTGGAGGCTGCTGTCTACCGCGGGTGGAGGCGGCTGTCTACCGCGGGTGGAGGCGGCTGTCTAGGCAACTCCACCGATCACCGCCCCACAACACCTACCACCTCACCTGTTTCACCTCGTATGGAGTGAGAGAGGAGGCATAGTAGTGGAGGTGGCTGCAGACTCCTCCACTGCCCTCCTCCCTCCCTCATTCTGTACGAGGTGAAACAGGTGAGGTGGTGATCGGAGGTGTTGTGCGGTGGTGATCGGTGGTGTTGTGGGGCGGTGATCGGTGGAGTTGCCTAGACAGCCGCCTCCACCCGCGGTGGACAGCGGCCTCCACCCGCGGTGGACAGCGGCCTCCACCCGCGGTAGACAGCGGCTTCCAACCGCGGTGGACAGCGGCTTCCACCAGCGGTAGACAGCATCCTCCACCCACGGTAGACAGCATCCTCCACCCACGGTACACAGCATCCTCCACCCACGGTAGACAGCATCCTCCACCCACGGTAGACAGCATCCTCCACCCACGGTAGACAGCATCCTCCACCCGCGGTAGACAGCAGCTTCCACCCGCGGTAGACAGCAGCTTCCACCCGCGGTAGACAGCAGCTTCCACCCGCGGTAGACAGCATCCTCCACCCGCGGTAGACAGCAGCTTCCACCCGCGGTAGACAGCAGCCTCCACCCTCGGTAGACAGAAGCCTCCACCCGCGGTAGACAGCGGCTTCCATCCGCGGTAGACAGCGGCTTCCACCCGCGGTAGACAGCAGCCTCCACCCGCGGTAGACAGCAGCCTCCACCACGGTAGACAGAAGCCTCCACCACGGTAGACAGCGGCTTCCACCCGCGGTAGACTGGGCTTCCACCCGCGGTAGACTGGGGCTTCCACCCGCGGTAGACAGCGGCTTCCACCCGCGGTAGACAGGGGCTTCCACCCGCGGTAGACTGGGGCTTCCACCCGCGGTAGACTGGGGCTTCCACCCGCGGTAGACAGGGGGCTTCCACCCGCGGTAGACAGGGGCTTCCACCCGCGGTAGACAGCGGCTTCCACCCGCGGTAGACAGCGGCTTCCACCCGCGGTAGACAGCGGCTTCCACCCGCGGTAGACAGCGGCTTCCACCCGCGGTAGACAGCGGCTTCCACCCGCGGTAGACAGCGGCTTCCACCCGCGGTAGACTGGGGCTTCCACCCGCGGTAGACAGCGGCTTCCACCCGCGGTAGACAGCGGCTTCCACCCGCGGTAGACAGCGGCTTCCACCCGCGGTAGACTGGGGCTTCCACCCGCGGTAGACTGGGGCTTCCACCCGCGGTAGACTGGGGCTTCCACCCGCGGTAGACAGGGGCTTCCACCCGCGGTAGACAGCGGCTTCCACCCGCGGTAGACTGGGGCTTCCACCCGCGGTAGACTGGGGCTTCCACCCGCGGTAGACAGGGGCTTCCACCCGCGGTAGACAGCGGCTTCCACCCGCGGTAGACTGGGGCTTCCACCCGCGGTAGACAGCGGCTTCCACCCGCGGTAGACAGCGGCTTCCACCCGCGGTAGACAGCGGCTTCCACCCGCGGTAGACAGCGGCTTCCACCCGCGGTAGACAGGGGCTTCCACCCGCGGTAGACAGGGGGCTTCCACCCGCGGTAGACAGCAGCCTCCACCCACAGTAGACAGCAGCCTCCACCCGATCACCAACAATGTTGCCCTACAACAGCACCGATCACCGCCCCAGAACTCCACCGATCACCGCCCCACAACACCTACCACCTCACCTGTTTCACCTTGTATGGAGTGAGAGAGGAGGCATAGTAGTGGAGGTGGCTGCAGACTCCTCCACTGCCCTCCTCCCTCTCTCACTCTGTACAAGGTTCGGTGGTGGTGTTCGTGGTTGTGGTGGTGGTGCGTGGGGTGATCGATCACCGCCCCACACCACCGCCGATCACCGCCCCGCAACACCTCCGATCACCACCTCACCTGTTTCACCTCGTATGGAGTGAGAGAGGAGGCATAGTAGTGGAGGTGGCTGCAGACTCCTCCACTGCCCTCCTCCCTCCCTCATTCTGTACGAGATTCGGTGGTGGTGTTTGGTGGTTCTGGTGGTGGTGGTGTTCTCTTTGATGTCCTCGCTCTTGAATACTACCTTGATCAATCTCTTTTTGTCTCTGTTGTACGGGCCAATCCGGAAAAACTGTTCTATGTCTCGTTCAGCCCCTTCCATTCCTATTTCCTTTAATATCCCTGCCACTGCAGCTTTGTCTTTAGTCCTCGATTCCTCCCTTGTGGATCCCTCTTGTTCCTTCACACCTACTACTACTACATCTCTTTTCCTTTCCATTAGCTGGCTTGTGCATCTAGCTGCCTCCTGTGAGGTTACTGCTTTCATTACAACTTCCTTGACTGTGGACATTGCTCCTGGGCTCTTTAGCATTTCAGCAAAGGTGGCACCCATTGTAGGGGTCCTTGCCATTGCTACATCTCCTGGTACCTGGGGTTGGTCCCCTGGGCCAGAGTCTGAGGAAGGCCTGTTTTTAGGCATTTTATCTCCTCTTGCGCTGCACTTAGTTCTGTCTTGCAGCAGTTCTGTCCCTCTCCTCCAGCTTCATTCTGTTGTCTTACCATCCCGCTTGACCTGTGTGTGTGTGTGTGTTAACTGGTGGAGGGAGGAGAGGAGTGAAAGGGAGAGGAGTGAAAGGGAGTGAGGGAAATAGGCAGAGCAGGGGAAGAGAGTATAGAGGACAATCAGGTGGGTGAGGGATGGAAGGTCAGTCAGTCCCAGGGGTGAGGTTGGCGGTAGGCTGGTTTGTGCGTGTGTGTTTACACTGGCGTGTTATGGTGAGGAGGGGGGGGGTAGGTCTAGTCAGTGGCGGTGTAATGTAACACACAGGTGTGAGAAAACTAGTACCAAACTGAGGCTCTTGAGCTACTTTTTCGTATTTTAATTAACTTATGTTCAAAGCTAATTACTATATAAAAAACACTGTACACCTTGTATGACTGACTTTGAGAGGCACTCACCTCCAAGTAAGCATCCCACAGCACAATTAGGTGATTTATGAAGCGATGTCCGCCTTAATTGTTGACGTCCCCGCCAGAGCTCCTCCCAAGTGTGGTCCAAGCTCTTCCCCTTCTCAGGCCTCTGGTGCCACAATCTCGTTCTTTCTCAATTTTTTTCCTTATCCAACGTTATAAGAATTCACTATGTTGCGTTATCACTGCGTTTTTGTACCCTTCATATGACCAAAAACTATGTTTTGGGCTCACTGGTACGTAAATATCCCGAGAATATTGAAGTAATTCGCGGACCGCCGTCCTACACTTGTTCCCTGGCCGTTCCCTACACTATACACTGTGTGAACTCACCTAATTGTGCTTGCGGGGTTGAGCTTGGCTCTTTGGTCCCGCCTCTCAACTGTCAATCAACTGGTGTACAGTTTCCGGAGCCTACTGGGCTCTATCATATCTACATTTGAAACTGTGTATGGAGTCAGCCTCCACCACATCACTGCCTAGTGCATTCCATTTACTAACTACTCTGACACTGAAAAAGTTCTTTCTAATGTCTCTGTGGCTCATTTGGGTACTCAGCTTCCACCTGTGTCCCCTTGTTCGCGCCCCTCCAGTGTTGAATAGTTCATCCTTGTTTACCCGGTCAATTCCCCTGAGGATTTTGTAGGTTGTGATCATGTCCCCCCTTACTCTTCTGTCTTCCAGTGTCGTAAGTTGCATTTCCCGCAGCCTTTCCTCATAACTCATGCCTCTTAGTTCTGGGACTAGTCTAGTAGCATACCTTTGGACTTTTTCCAGCTTCGTCTTGTCTTGACAAGGTACGGGCTCCATGCTGGGGCCGCGTACTCCAGGATTGGTCTTACATATGTGGTGTACAAGATTCTGAATGATTCCTTACACAGGTTCCTGAACGCCGTTCTGATGTTAGCCAGCCTCGCATATGCCGCAGACGTTATTCTCTTTATGTGGGCTTCAGGAGACAGGTTTGGTGTGATATCAACTCCTAGATCTTTCTCTCTGTCTGTTTCATTAAGTACTTCATCCCCTATTCTGTATCCTGTGTATGGCA
>WNGS01011023.1:30546-48413 GCA_020271785.1 Procambarus virginalis
TTGAGAAGTAGGGAGAGGTAGAGGGGGGAGAGTAATGGAAGAGGGTAAGCTATGGGTCTGTTGGGGATGGGTGCGTTGTTAAGCCTTTTAACAAAGAAGTTTGTAACATTACACTTTACGTGAGTTGTAAAGAACAATTTCATTTAAAAGGCCCAATGCGATTTTTTTATTGTTGATGGATTATTGGCTTGCCCTTTTTAAACCCAGCATACTGTTCTGGGAGGCATCATAAAGGAACGCGTTTTCGACGACTCCCCCGTAGTTGGTGGTCCCTTTCCCTTCCAAGTGGACTTTTTTCCCTTGATAGTACTCACCACGCCCCCATTTGAATTATGTGGTTTGGTTGGGTCGCTTTAAAGGCTAATAAAACATTGCACTTTTCCCCCAGAAAGGTGTCTAAATGGTGTTTTTTTTTTTTTTTTGTCGACCCCCAAGTTTGCCAGAATGTGAAAGGCCCTATTTTGTATTTAAAGCGTTAGCTCCCCCACGTTTCCCTGTAACTTGGGGACATATTACCTCCCTGTTTGTTGCGTTTCACATGTTCCAAACATTTTTCGATCTAGTTTGTTTTTAATTTGTGGTTTTTTAATTTCCAGGACCATATCTGGAGATTATTATTGTAGGGTGATTCGGTGGCGTGTTTTATGGTTTTAGGTGGGTCCCACGGGTTTTACGGTTTACTTTCGGACCAGCCAAGGCCCTACACCCAACCAAGGAACAAAAGGTAACGAGGAGCCCACCGCTCGTGGACCAAGGGAAGCTGGGGCCTGGACTAATCTTACAAAGTGGAGATACCTGAAATTGACGTGCAGGGGTTAAAACAGGGGGCATGAGGTTAAAAGAACATAAAGAGCGTCCCTTCACCAATCGGGTTATCCGGCAGGTGTGGACCGGGGTGGGATTCGAGCATGTGAACCCAGGAGTAACCACAAGAATTTTTACACAGGCACGCCCAGTGTTCTGTCCGGCTGAGCATCCCCGCCACCGGGCGGGGACCCTAGTAGTAGGGGCCCCAACTTGTGCTTAAATGTATACATTGGGGGGTATCTTGGGCTTAGAAAATTCTTAGTGTTTTGAAAAAACCCACATTTATGTTATGGGCCTCTTCCAGTGTGTTCAATGGGCAGTTGCTCACAAGCTACGTTAAACTTTCTTATTCAAGGGTTCCATCACCCTTTGGCGGTTTCAGGGTTTGCCCGTCAACAACCCCAAATGTTTAAATTTTAGGGTTTTTGTTATAGATATTTGAAAATAAGAAAGCCAAAAGAGTATTTTTGGAGTCATGTATCTAATTTTTAATGGATTGCTCTTCCTTTTGGGGCCTCTCATACTGGATCTTTTTCTGAATGTTTGGTTTTTCAAACTTTCTCGGGCTCAAATCGTTTTTCAAAGCGTTTACGCTGTGTTTCCACCAGCAGGTGGGGCCCTGTCCTTTGGTCGTATATAGGGTTTTAGAGAAGAGGATGGAAACAAAGGCCGGGCGTTTTTTGGTAAATGTTTCTCTACGTTACTATTGTTTTTTTTTGTGGTTTATTACATATAGGGAGGGGGGCGTGGGTGGTGGGAAAAGCCCGTTTATCGTTTCATTTGTTATCTATTTTTTCTTTCTTTCTTGTAGTTTCGATTGATGGTAGGGGTGGGGATGCCATGTAATTTCTGAATTTTTTTTCTCTATTAAACGCAGGTGGGGGTCTCCGGGCGTATCTAGTGTCTTTCGTGGTCAGAGGAGACCACGGCTTTGGCGTGCGGGGATACGTCTTGGCAAAGGCTTTTCTTTTGTCCCTGGGTTTCGGTATCCCTGGTGGTCCGGGGACGACTGTTACGGGGGGCGTCAATTAGAAAACCCCTTTTAAACTATCAATGGCATCTGTTTAACTTTAAGATACAGGTTTTCTTGTGGGTGTTATAATGGGGTAGCTTGGGTTTAGAAAAAGCGGGGATTCTATCGGCAAGAGGGTTTGGGGTCGGTATGTCCCTGGTGAAACACGAGCAAAACAAGGCATAGGGTAATTAAAGGGAAACCTTTGAGCCGCAGGAGAAACCGCCCGAGGCGAGGGGGGTCACACGTCAGTTGGGGCTGTTCACAACGTGATGTGGGGAACACCGCCGTGAATGATAATAATGAAAAGGAAGTCAATAACAATCAGTCAATAACTGGGGTTAGCGTTGTTTGGGGCACTATGTTTTTTTCGGGGGAACGGGCCACTGGTGGTTTAGGCTAGCTGGTTCTCCCGGTGTCATTATCTTCTGCTACTGGTCTTGGGTTTATTCGTCTTCATTTTAATCGCTAGTTTGTTGATTAAAAAATAATTTGCTGAATTTTTTTATTTTCAATTTCTGGGTGAGCTGCCAGGGATGAGACAGGGTCCAAAAATTGCGACGCCGGTCGATGCTCGTTTCGTGAAAATCCGTCGAATTTTAGTCGCACGTGGGTGGATGTGAGGGGTAAACCAGGGTATTTTGGCTTTGGTGATTTTATGTGTTGTTTCCTAATTTGAGTTCGATCCTTTGTGTATTTGTAGAAGAATGTTTTCTAGGATTTTCTTTTTTTTCATATGGGGTGGGTTCACAAGAACACCCGAATTGTTTGCTGGTTTGGTATGGCAGTAAATAATCTGTCCTCCACCCACACGATTGCAACGCCAGGAGTCATTCTTGGTTGTTGTGGACTGGTTTTCTGTTTTCGGAGTGCTTCTTAGGGGGGGATGTTCTCTCCGCTTTGGTCCTGTATAAAGGCCGAAAGAGGTTTTCCCTTAGCATTTCTAATTTTTGTTAGGATATGCTTAAGTCAGCCCTAATAAGGCGCCTAAGTATGGATGTGGTTGGAGGGCGGACGAGGGTTGTTTATTTTTTTTAAACTTGTGTTTTTTAAGCGGGGGGGGCATTCCGGTTTTTTTCCTAGTTGGTCATTTATAAGTAAAGTGGGCGCGAGGGAGGAGGTTTGCGATTGATGGTTGGGTGGGAGAAGAATGAAGGGGGGCAGTATTAGCGGTGGAGGGTGGGGACAAAGGGAGAGATCCAGCCACATTTGTAGACTTTTTCGATTTTGGTTGAGATCAAGGGCAGCTTCCACCCAAGTATTCATTTTGTGGTGTTGTTAGGCGGCTTCGAAGGTAAAGTACAGTTAAACGAGTGGTGGTCGCTTGGGGTACCACTATGTTTCTTCCCGTTGTTTTTTTTTCGTTCACTTCTTCCTTGGTGGCTTTTTTTTTTGTTTTTTTTTGTTTTTGTGTTTTGTGTTGGGGATTGTAGGTTGTGGCTCCCCGATTCCTTTCACTCTCCCTACGCTCCTTCCTCGCATCGCTGCTCTGCCTGTTTCTCTTTTCCACTTTGTCCTATCCCTCTGCAGGAATACTCCTTGCTGTGACTCGCTGCATTGCCAGACAGCACTCTTTTCCATATTCAGTTCTCCTTTTAGCGATTTCTGCTACATGAAACACACCTTTTCATTCTCGCGTGCACTCATCTCTTCATGGAACCTTGTGGTTTGTAAAGTCCCCCTTCGACAACCTTTCCACAGTTTGTTCAGCAAACAGATTTCAAAAACAGTTTTGTGTGTGTGGTGTGGAGTGTGGGTGGTGTGTGGGTGTGTGTGGTGTGTGGTGTTTTGTGGTGTGTGTGTGTGTTGTGTTGGTATGCTGTGGTATGTGTGTGTTATGTGTGATTTATGTGTGATGTATGGTAGTATTTATGTATGTTATTGTTGTATGTATGTCTGTATTACACACTACGCCAACACGGTTCCTCGTCTGAGCATATAATTAAAGTCAAAAGTAATATTTGAATTCCAATCTAAGGAATTGACTAGTAATTATTCTGGAAAGACAGGACATCATTCAGAATATAATCACAAAAAAAGATGAACGCTTAAGATCTGATATTGTTAAATGTTGATACCATGAGCCATTGCCGGGCCAGATAAGTACCTTGTCCGAGGAGTACAGAGGCTTTTTTTTGTTTTGTAATAGACCTTTGGTCCAGTATTAGACTCACCTCTTGTTTCGCCGCTCACTTACCACATATGAATATATTTTAACAGTTGTGACAAAATTGGAGCCGTGCTGTTTTATTCTCTCAGGATTTGTTTTGGGGCCGGTTGACGCTAAACGAGTTTTTGTTTTTCATTATTTTCTATAGTCGTCCGGTACTTTGTTATTATGGAACTATTTTCAATTGCCCGAAAAGAGTGACTTAAGTACGCATTGCATCCGATGATACTTGAAGGGGGGGGCCACTAGACAGACGAAAAGACCTTGAATTTTTTGCGAGAGACGGTCGGTCACAGTCCATGTATTTCTATATCTAGAGCAACATGGGCGTAGTCCGAGGTTTATTCAACCAAATGGGTGTTCTGAGTATGTGTGCTACACGAGTTATATCTGCCACGATGACGACTTTAGTTATACGCTTATAATTATCCGTATTGCTAGCTGTGATTGGGGCAGTGTGAAGCATTGTGTAGCTAGCCATTAAATTAAATGTTTAGAATATTAGAATCATAACCTTTGTTACTAGCCAATACTTTAGTTCACGATATTCTATCTGCAGCCAGCATATATATAACAGCCATGTAGTACATAGCCACAATCAACATAGTGTTCCTTAGGCCCACTAATCAAATACAACACTCAAAACGCGCTGACTTATATTCGGAGAATCATCTTACGTCAGCCCGAAATTTTCTATGGGTTGGTAATATTTTTTTGTTTAACCTTAGTCATGGCGCCTAAACCCATTTTCAGTGGAGCGGTAGTGGAAACTGGTTCCCGAATGCACCTGAATAGTTAAAGTACACTGTATTAAACATGTATGTCAACACATCTTTTCCAAGCACCATTACGGGCTCAGGACTGAACCCGAAAGTGTTTAGCATATGCGTTTTATAACAGCCCTGATGAAGCCAAATATCATGGTTTGTTGTCATATGCAACAGTCTATGCACAGCTTTATATATCCAACACCTGATAGTCCGTCTGCACTAAAGGGTCCTGACTATGGAGATTAATGATTAGTTGATTTACGCTTAGAGAAGCGATGAGAGTAGAGAGAGAGGATGGTGAGAGAGAGTTGGTAGGAGGAGGAGAGTGATGAGAGAGAGGAGAGAGTAGGAGAGAGAGAGGGAGAGTAAGAGAGAGTGATGTAGTAGGAGTAGAGATGAGAGAAGATGGAGGTTGGAGAGAGATGAGAGAGTAGTGGGTGGGGGGGTGGAGGGGGGGCAGAGGAGGAGGTGAGCACGCGTCGTTTCTGGCGACTTGTACTCCAAGCTCCCCGTCGCCCTGCCACCACTCTTCATCGTTCCCTGCATTGCCATAACACCTGCCATTCCAACCCTTCCCCGGGGGAATATCACACTCTCAACTTCCACCCCCCCCTCGCCCCGCGGGGAACACCTTCCGGAAACACAGAGGAGGATGTAGACAAGAGGAGGCAGAAACAAGAGGAGAAAAGACACAAGAGGGCATCAGAGGTGACCTGTCCATAGGGAGGTTGATGGGACTGGACAATCGGGAGAGGCAGGATGGTGGGGGGACTGGGACACGTTGGAGGAGGTTTGATGGACTGGTGACAACGGGGAGTAGGTTGATGGGACTGGGATCAACTGCGGAAGTTGATGGGGACTGGGGACAGACGGGAGAGGGATGATGTGGTATGGGACAACGGGAGGAGAGATGATGGGCGGGATGCAAACGGGAGGGTTGATGGGACGGGGATGCAACGGGAGAGGTTGAGGTGACTTGGGACAACGGGAGAGGTTGATGGGATGGCTTTTGGTGCGTGTTCCTTTTTGGTCAGTCGGGAATTGGTTGATGGGACGTGGGACAACGTAAGGTGTTGGATTGGGGACTGGCTGGCAAAACAGGAAAGGTTGAGGTGAGGGACACATCGGGAGAGGGATGATGGTTTGGGATCTCCGGGAGGAGGGAGGGTCGGGACAAGGACAGGTTGATGGGACTGGGGGAAACGGGGAGGGATTGATTGGGATGGGACAAAAGGGAGAGAGGTTGATGGGTCTGGGGCAACAGGAGATGGTGATGGGACTGGGACATATCGTGTGAGGGATGATGGGTCAGGGTATATTAGTGGTGTACCACACACTATAATATATATATATAGTAGTATCATATAGTAGTATCTATTTATATAATGATATTAGTATATAATATATATATATTTATTAATGTAGGTATGTATTGTATGTTAATTATGTTGAGCGAGCTGAATAGACGGCTTCACTAACGCCGCATCAGTCGTGTCAACTAAACTACAAAAGCTTACCCACCCAGCCCCCTTAAACTCAATTAAAGCCTCAAAAAATAGGTTTGATTTTTCAAGTAATTACAAAAATAATAAATAATAATTAATATAATAAATAAGTGAATATGCATCAACACCATATCGAGATTAAATGAACATGGTTGTCGAGAGAGACTGTGGTGGGTGGTGGTAGGTGCCGCGGCGCGCCCGGTAGGGCTGGCGCGGGCTCAGTGCTCCTGGTGGTCCGTCGTTGTGTTATCTGGTGCGAACTCTCCTGGGCAAGGGTTACTGGACCGGGTCCAGGGTGGAGTGGACGCGGTCCAGGGTGAGGCGGATCGGCTGTTGCAAGTGTGACGGGAACCGGTCCAGGGGGTGTCTGATGCACGAAGGAGACAAGATCGCTAGTGGTGCCAAGGTGGTAAACCATGAAGGGCGCCAAGGACTCCATGAAGGGCGCCAAGGACTCCATGAAGGGGCGCCAAGGACTCCATCAAGGGCGCCAAGGACTCCATCAAGGGCGGCAAGGACTCCATGAAGGGCGCCAAGGACTCCATCAAGGGCGCCAAGGACTCCATCAAGGGCGGCAAGGACTCCATCAAGGGCGCCAAGGACTCCATCAAGGGCGCCAAGGACTCCATCAAGGGCGCCAAGGACTCCATCAAGGGCGGCAAGGACTCCATCAAGGGCGCCAAGGACTCCGGCAAGGGCTCCAGAAAGGGCGGCAAGGGCTCCAGAAAGGGCGGCAAGGGCTCCAGCAAGGGCTCCAGCAAGGGCGCCGAGGACACCGTCCAGGGCGCCAAGGACACCTTCCAGGGCGCCAAGGACACCGTCCAGGGCGCCAAGGAAACCGTCCAGGTCGCGAAGGACACCGTCCAGGACGCCAAGGACACTATCCAAGTCGCGGACACCAGCAAGGGCGCCATGGACACCAGCAATGGCGCCAAGGAGTCCATCCAGGACGCCAAGGACACCATCCAGGACGCCAAGGACACCGTCCAGGACGCCAAGGACACCGTCCAGGACGCCAAGGACACCGTCCAGGACGCCAAGGACACCGTCCAGGGCGCCAAGGACACCGTCCAGGGCGCCAAGGAATCCGGCAAGGGCGCCAGAGAACTCCGGCAAGGGCGCCAAGACTCTCCGGCAAGGGCGCCAAGAACTCCGGCAAGGGCGCCAAGGGCTCCAGCAAAGACGCCAAGGACTCCAGCAAGGACGCCAAGGACACAGTCCAGGACGCCAAGGACACCGCCAAGGACACCGTCCAGGACGCCAAGGACACCGTCCAGGACGCCAAGGACACCGTCCAGGACGCCAAGGACACCGTCCAGGGCGCCAAGGACACCGTCCAGGGCGCCAAGAACTCCGGCCAGGGCGCCAAGAACTCCGGTAGGGGCGCCAAGAACTCCGGCAAGGGCGCCAAGGGCTCCAGCAAAGACGCCAAGGACTCCAGCAAGGACGCCAAGGACTCCAGCAAGGACGCCAAGGACACCGTCCAGGACGCCAAGGACACCGTCCAGGACGCCAAGGACTCCAGCAAGGACGCCAAGGACACCGTCCAGGACGCCAAGGACACCGTCCAGGACGCCAAGGACACCGTCCAGGGCGCCAAGGACACCGTCCAGGGCGCCAAGGACACCGTCCAGGGCGCCAAGGACACCGTCCAGGGCGCCAAGGACACCGTCCAGGGCGCCAAGGACTCCGGCAAGGGCGCCAAGGACTCCGGCAAGGGCGCCAAGAACTCCGGCAAGGGCGCCAAGGGCTCCAGCAAAGACGCCAAGGACTCCAGCAAGGACGCCAAGGACTCCAGCAAGGACGCCAAGGACTCCAGCAAGGACGCCAAGGCCTATGGCAAGGGCGCCAGCAATGATGCCAAAGGCGATAGAGTTAAGGTGAAAAGTGTTCGGTCCGTGGCGGGGTCTTGGCAGGAGGAAGACGTTATTTCCGTCCCTTGTCACCTTAGAAAACTAATCATAGGTCCAGGAGGGGAGACCCTAAAATCTTTAATGGAAAAATATAATGTACTGATTACTGTCCCAGAAAGGAGGAATACGGTCGACGGAGTCAAAATTGTGGGTTTTGGCGAAAACGTTGCTCAGGCTAAAAAGCACATAGAAGAAGTTATTGCGGAAAGCGAACAGACATGCTCAGAAAATGTAAAAGTTGTAGTCCCCGTGGCAGCAGAGATGAGAAAAATCGTTATTGGTCCTAAAGGCGAAAATATTGAGTTCCTAAAGGCCACTTACGATGTATGTATTACCATACCTCATAGGAAAAATACTGAGGATGGTATTACCATCTATGGTAAGGCAGAAAATGTAGACATTGTGGCGCAGGACATAACAGAAATGATTAAAAACGCCGAATCAACGAAATTTGTGACAAAAGTAATTGATATCCCATCAAAATTCACGGGGGTCATAATAGGAAAGGGCGGAAACACAATACAGTTCTTAACCACAGACACTAATGTGAAAATTGATGTGAAGTCAGAGGATAACCTGATGTCTAGATTAACAGTAAAGGGTAGAGCAGAAGACGTAGCTGAAGCCACAGCTAAAATCGCCTCAATTATCACTGCTGCTGAAACCACAAAGAGGATAACAAAACGCGTTGTGATTCCCTACAGGTTAAGAAATATTATAATAGGACCCAATGGAAATACTATAAATTGGCTTAACAACACCTATCAAGTGAAGATAAGAGTTCCCGATCGGGAAAACACGAAAGATGAGATTAAAATCCAGGGAACCTTAAGCAACATTACGAGTGCACTCGAACAAATCCGTTCGCTCCACCCGGATCTCAAGTGCTTGGCTCTACCTCAAAATAACTCCGCCCGAACAGATGAGAATAACCAGGACTCAACACCAGGTGATGAGAATAACCAGGACTCAACACCGAGTGATGAGAATAACCAGGACCCAACACCAGGTGATGAGAATAACCAGGACTCAACACCGAGTGATGAGAATAACCAGGACCCACCACCAGGTGATGACAATAACCAGGACCCAACACCAGGTGATGACAATAACCAGGACCCAACACCAGGTGATGACAATAACCAGGACTCAACACCAAGTGATGACAATAACCAGGACCCACCACCAGGTGATGACAATAACCAGGACCCACCACCAGGTGATGACAATAACCAGGACCCAACACCAGGTGATGACAATAACCAGGACCCAACACCAGGTGATGACAATAACCAGGACTCAACACCAAGTGATGACAATAACCAGGACCCACCACCAGGTGATGACAAAAACCAGGACCCACCACCAGGTGATGACAATAACCAGGACCCAACACCAGGTGATGACAATAACCAGGACCCAACACCAGGTGATGACAATAACCAGGACTCAACACCAAGTGATGACAATAACCAGGACCCACCACCAGGTGATGACAATAACCAGGACCCAACACCAGGTGATGACAATAACCAGGACTCAACACCAAGTGATGACAATAACCAGGACCCACCACCAGGTGATGACAATAACCAGGACCCACCACCAGGTGATGACAATAACCAGGACCCAACACCAGGTGATGACAATAACCAGGACCCAACACCAAGTGATGACAATAACCAGGACCCACCACCAGGTGATGACAATAACCAGGACCCAACACCAGGTGATGACAATAACCAGGACTCAACACCAAGTGATGACAATAACCAGGACCCAACACCAGGTGATGACAATAACCAGGACCCAACACCAGGTGATGACAATAACCAGGACCCAACACCAGGTGATGACAATAACCAGGACCCAACACCAGGTGATGACAATAACCAGGACCCAACACCAGGTGATGACAATAACCAGGACCCAACACCAGGTGATGACAATAACCAGGACCCAACACCAGGTGATGACAATAACCAGGACCCAACACCAGGTGATGACAATAACCAGGACCCAACACCAGGTGATGACAATAACCAGGACCCAACACCAGGTGATGACAATAACCAGGACCCAACACCAGGTGATGACAATAACCAGGACCCAACACCAGGTGATGACAATAACCAGGACCCAATACCAGGTGATGACAATAACCAGGACCCAACACAGAGCCTGGAGACTGACCAGAGCGACGGGAACACCGTCGTATGTACGTGAACGTACGTACGTTCACGCCCACTAGCTTAGTGATTAACCGAGGGGCGATGGTGTTATAGGGAGGTGTTGTGGGGAGGTGTAGTGGGGAGGTGTAGTGGGGAGGTGTTGTGGGGTGGTCGTTGTGGTGGTGGGTGGTGGGTGGAGGCTGCTCTCTACCGCGGGTGGAGGCCGCTGTCTACCGTGGGTGGAGGCTGCTGTCTACCGCGGGTGGAGGCTGCTGTCTAGGCAACTCCACCGATCACCGCCCCACAACTCCACTGATCACCGCACCACACCACCTCCGATCACCACCTCGTATGGAGTGAGAGAGGAGGCATAGTAGTGGAGGTGGCTGCAGACTCCTCCACTGCCCTCCTCCCTCTCTCACTCCATACGAGGTTGTGGTGGTGGTGGGTGGTGGTGGGTGGTAGTGGGTGGTGGTAGTGGGTGGTGGTAGTGGGTGGTGGTAGTGGTGGGTGGTAGTGGGTGGTGGGTGGTAGTGGGTGGTAGTGGGTGGTGGGTGGTGGTGGTGGGTGGTGGTTGTGAGTGGTGGTGGTGAGTGGTGGTGGTGAGTGGTGGTGAGTGGTGGTGGGTGGTAGACAGCGGGTGGAGGCTGCTGTCTACCGCAGGTGCAAGCTGCTGTCTACCGCGGGTGGAAGCCGCTGTCTACCGCGGGTGGAAGCCGCTGTCTACCGCGGGTGGAAGCCGCTGTCTATCGCGGGTGGAAGCCGCTGTCTATCGCGGGTGGAAGCCGCTGTCTATCGCGGGTGGAAGCCGCTGTCTACCGCGGGTGGAGGCTGCTGTCTACCGCGGGTGGAGGCTGCTGTCTACCGCGGGTGGAGGATGCTGTCTACCGCGGGTGGAGGATGCTGTCTACCGCGGGTGGAGGATGCTGTCCACCGCGGGTGGAGGCTGCTGTCCACCGCGGATGGAGGCTGCTGTCCATCGCGTGTGGAAGCCGCTGTCTACCGCGGGTGGAGGCTGCTGTCTACCGCGGGTGGAGGCGGCTGTCTACCGCGGGTGGAGGCGGCTGTCTAGGCAACTCCACCGATCACCGCCCCACAACACCTACCACCTCACCTGTTTCACCTCGTATGGAGTGAGAGAGGAGGCATAGTAGTGGAGGTGGCTGCAGACTCCTCCACTGCCCTCCTCCCTCCCTCATTCTGTACGAGGTGAAACAGGTGAGGTGGTGATCGGAGGTGTTGTGCGGTGGTGATCGGTGGTGTTGTGGGGCGGTGATCGGTGGAGTTGCCTAGACAGCCGCCTCCACCCGCGGTAGACAGCGGCTTCCACCCGCGGTGGACAGCGGCCTCCACCCGCGGTGGACAGCGGCCTCCACCCGCGGTAGACAGCGGCTTCCAACCGCGGTGGACAGCGGCTTCCACCAGCGGTGGACAGCATCCTCCACCCACGGTAGACAGCATCCTCCACCCACGGTACACAGCATCCTCCACCCACGGTAGACAGCATCCTCCACCCACGGTAGACAGCATCCTCCACCCACGGTAGACAGCATCCTCCACCCACGGTAGACAGCATCCTCCACCCACGGTAGATAGCATCCTCCACCCGCGGTAGACAGCAGCTTCCCCCCGCGGTAGACAGCAGCCTCCACCCTCGGTAGACAGCAGCCTCCACCCGCGGTAGACAGCGGCTTCCATCCGCGGTAGACAGCGGCTTCCACCCGCGGTAGACTGGGGCTTCCACCCGCGGTAGACAGGGGCTTCCACCCGCGGTAGACAGCGGCTTCCACCCGCGGTAGACAGGGGCTTCCACCCGCGGTAGACAGCGGCTTCCACCCGCGGTAGACAGCGGCTTCCACCCGCGGTAGACAGCGGCTTCCACCCGCGGTAGACAGGGGCTTCCACCCGCGGTAGACAGGGGCTTCCACCCGCGGTAGACTGGGGCTTCCACCCGCGGTAGACTGGGGCTTCCACCCGCGGTAGACAGGGGCTTCCACCCGCGGTAGACAGGGGCTTCCACCCGCGGTAGACAGGGGCTTCCACCCGCGGTAGACTGGGCTTCCACCCGCGGTATACAGGGGCTTCCACCCGCGGTAGACAGGGGCTTCCACCCGCGGTAGACAGGGGCTTCCACCCGCGGTAGACAGGGGCTTCCACCCGCGGTAGACAGCGGGCTTCCACCCGCGGTAGACAGGGGCTTCCACCCGCGGTAGACAGCGGCTTCCACCCGCGGTAGACAGCGGCTTCCACCCGCGGTAGACAGCGGCTTCCACCCGCGGTAGACAGCGGCTTCCACCCGCGGTAGACAGCGGCTTCCACCCGCGGTAGACAGCGGCTTCCACCCGCGGTAGACAGCGGCTTCCACCCGCGGTAGACAGCGGCTTCCACCCGCGGTAGACAGCGGCTTCCACCCGCGGTAGACAGGGCTTCCACCCGCGGTAGACAGGGGGCTTCCACCCGCGGTAGACAGCAGCCTCCACCCACAGTAGACAGCAGCCTCCACCCGATCACCAACAATGTTGCCCTACAACAGCACCGATCACCGCCCCAGAACTCCACCGATCACCACCCCACAACACCTACCACCTCACCTGTTTCACCTTGTATGGAGTGAGAGAGGAGGCATAGTAGTGGAGGTGGCTGCAGACTCCTCCACTGCCCTCCTCCCTCTCTCACTCTGTACAAGGTTCGGTGGTTGTGGTGGTGGTGCGTGGGGTGATCAATCACCGCCCCACACCACCGCCGATCACCGCCCCGCAACACCTCCGATCACCACCTCACCTGTTTCACCTCGTATGGAGTGAGAGAGGAGGCATAGTAGTGGAGGTGGCTGCAGACTCCTCCACTGCCCTCCTCCCTCTCTCACTCTGTACAAGGTTCGGTGGTTGTGGTGGTGGTGAGTGGGGTGATCGATCACCGCCCCACACCACCGCCGATCACCGCCCCGCAACACCTCCGATCACCACCTCACCTGTTTCACCTCGTATGGAGTGAGAGAGGAGGCATAGTAGTGGAGGTGGCTGCAGACTCCTCCACTGCCCTCCTCCCTCCCTCATTCTGTACGAGATTCGGTGGTGGTGTTTGGTGGTTCTGGTGGTGGTGGTGTTCTCTTTGATGTCCTCGCTCTTGAATACTACCTTGATCAATCTCTTTTTGTCTCTGTTGTACGGGCCAATCCGGAAAAACTGTTCTATGTCTCGTTCAGCCCCTTCCATTCCTATTTCCTTTAATATCCCTGCCACTGCAGCTTTGTCTTTAGTCCTCGATTCCTCCCTTGTGGATCCCTCTTGTTCCTTCACACCTACTACTACTACATCTCTTTTCCTTTCCATTAGCTGGCTCGTGCATCTAGCTGCCTCCTGTGAGGTTACTGCTTTCATTACAACTTCCTTGACTGTGGACATTGCTCCTGGGCTCTTTAGCATTTCAGCAAAGGTGGCACCCATTGTAGGGGTCCTTGCCATTGCTACATCTCCTGGTACCTGGGGGTTGGTCCCCTGGGCCAGAGTCTGAGGAAGGCCTGTTTTTAGGCATTTTATCTCCTCTTGCGCTGCACTTAGTTCTGTCTTGCAGCAGTTCTGTCCCTCTCCTCCAGCTTCATTCTGTTGTCTTACCATCCCGCTTGACCTGTGTGTGTGTGTGTGTGTTAACTGGTGGAGGGAGAGAGGGAGTGAAAGGGAGAGGAGTGAAAGGGAGTGAGGGAAATAGGCAGAGCAGGGGAAGAGAGTATAGAGGACAATCAGGTGGGTGAGGGATGGAAGGTCAGTCAGTCCCAGGGGTGAGGTTGGCGGTAGGCTGGTTTGTGCGTGTGTGTTTACACTGGCGTGTTATGGTGAGGAGGGGGGGGGGTAGGTCTAGTCAGTGGCGGTGTAATGTAACACACAGGTGTGAGAAAACTAGTACCAAACTGAGGCTCTTGAGCTACTTTTTCGTATTTTAATTAACTTATGTTCAAAGCTAATTACTATATAAAAAACACTGTACACCTTGTATGACTGACTTTGAGAGGCACTCACCTCCAAGTAAGCATCCCACAGCACAATTAGGTGATTTATGAAGCGATGTCCGCCTTAATTGTTGACGTCCCCGCCAGAGCTCCTCCCAAGTGTGGTCCAAGCTCTTCCCCTTCTCAGGCCTCTGGTGCCACAATCTCGTTCTTTCTCAATTTTTTTTCCTTATCCAACGTTATAAGAATTCACTATGTTGCGTTATCACTGCGTTTTTGTACCCTTCATATGACCAAAAACTATGTTTTGGGCTCACTGGTACGTAAATATCCCGAGAATATTGAAGTAATTCGCGGACCGCCGTCCTACACTTGTTCCCTGGCCGTTCCCTACACTATACACTGTGTGAACTCACCTAATTGTGCTTGCGGGGGTTGAGCTTTGGCTCTTTGGTCCCGCCTCTCAACTGTCAATCAACTGGTGTACAGTTTCCGGAGCCTACTGGGCTCTATCATATCTACATTTGAAACTGTGTATGGAGTCAGCCTCCACCACATCACTGCCTAGTGCATTCCATTTACTAACTACTCTGACACTGAAAAAGTTCTTTCTAATGTCTCTGTGGCTCATTTGGGTACTCAGCTTCCACCTGTGTCCCCTTGTTCGCGCCCCTCCAGTGTTGAATAGTTCATCCTTGTTTACCCGGTCAATTCCCCTGAGGATTTTGTAGGTTGTGATCATGTCCCCCCTTACTCTTCTGTCTTCCAGTGTCGTAAGTTGCATTTCCCGCAGCCTTTCCTCATAACTCATGCCTCTTAGTTCTGGGACTAGTCTAGTAGCATACCTTTGGACTTTTTCCAGCTTCGTCTTGTGCTTGACAAGGTACGGGCTCCATGCTGGGGCCGCGTACTCCAGGATTGGTCTTACATATGTGGTGTACAAGATTCTGAATGATTCCTTACACAGGTTCCTGAACGCCGTTCTGATGTTAGCCAGCCTCGCATATGCCGCAGACGTTATTCTCTTTATGTGGGCTTCAGGAGACAGGTTTGGTGTGATATCAACTCCTAGATCTTTCTCTCTGTCTGTTTCATTAAGTACTTCATCCCCTATTCTGTATCCTGTGTCTGGCCTCCTGTATCCACTGCCTAGTTTCATTACTTTGCATTTACTTGGGTTGAACTTCAACAGCCATTTGTTGGACCATTCACTCAGTCTATCTAGGTCATCTTGTAGCCTCCTACTATCATCCTCTGTTTCAATCCTCCTCATAATTTTTGCATCGTCGGCAAACATTGAGAGGAACGAATCTATACCCTCTGGGAGATCATTTACATATACCAGAAACAGTATAGGTCCAAGGACTGACCCCTGCGGGACTCCACTTGTAACGTCTCGCCAATCTGAGACTTCACCCCTCACACAGACTCGTTGTCTCCTGTTGCTTAGGTACTCCTCTATCCACCGGAGTACCTTCCCTTTCACTCCAGCCTGCATCTCCAACTTTCGCACTAGCCTCTTGTGTGGCACTGTATCAAAGGCTTTTTGACAATCCAAAAATATGCAGTCTGCCCACCCTTCTCTTTCTTGCCTTATTTTTGTTGCCTGGTCATAGAATTCAAGTAACCCTGTGAGGCAGGACCTGCCATCCCTGAATCCATGTTGGTGCTGTGTTACAAAGTTCCATCGCTCCAGATGCTCCACTAGTTTTTTTCGCACAATCTTCTCCATCAGCTTGCATGGTATGCAGGTTAGGGACACTGGCCTGTAGTTCAGTGCTTCCTGTCTATCCCCTTTCTTGTATATCGGGACTACGTTAGCTGCTTTCCAAATATCTGGCAGTTCCCCTGTTGCCAGTGACTTGTTATACACAATGGAGAGTGGTAGGCACAGTTCTCTTGCTCCTTCCTTTAGAACCCATGGGGAGATTCCATCTGGGCCTGTAGCCTTTGTCACATCCAACTCTAGTAAACACTTCCTTACTTCCCCGCTGGTAATCTCAAAGTCTTCCAGTGGTTCCTGGTTAGCTATTCCCTCTCTTACCTCTGGAATTTCTCCTTGCTCGAAGGTGAAGACCTCCTGGAATTTCTTATTCAACTCCTCACACACTTCCTTGTCATTTGTAGTGAATCCTTCCGCCCCTATCCTCAGTTCATAACCTGTTCCTTTACTGTTGTTTTTCTCCTGATGTGGCTATGCAACAATTTAGGCTGAGTCTTTGCCTTGCTTGCGATATCATTTTCGTATTGTCTTTCCGCCTCTCTTCTCATCCTGACATATTCATTCCTGGCATTCTGGTATCTTTCTCTGCTCTCCAGAGTCCTGTTATTCCTATAGTTTCTCCATGCCCTTTTACTTTGCTGCTTAGCTAGCTTACATCTCTGATTAAACCATGGGTTTCTCATTTTCATTTCTCTGTTTTCCTTTTGGACTGGGACAAATTTTTTGCTGCGTCCTTGCACTTCTGCGTGATGTAATCCATCATATCTTGGGCCGTCTTTTCCCTGAGCTCTGTTTCCCATGCTATATCTGTTAGGAATTTCCTTATCTCCTCATAGTTTCCCTTTCGGTATGCTAACCTTTTGGTTTCGGTATCCCTCCTCGAGTTCAATAACCCTTCTTCAATCAGGTACTCAAACACCAATACACTGTGATCGCTCATTCCTACTGGGGCCTCAAAACCGATTTCTCTTATGTCAGAGTCGTTCAGGGTGAAGACCAGGTCGAGTCTCGCTGGTTCGTCATGTCCTCTCATCTTTGTGGGTTCTCTGACATGCTGGGTTTAAGAAGTTTCTAGTCACCACCTCCAGTAGTTTGGCTCTCCACGTATCCTCGCCTCCATGCGGTTCCTTGTTCTCCCAATCAATCCTTCCGTGATTGAAGTCCCCCATGATGAGCAGGTGGGATCTATTTCCTCTCAATTATAGTGTTGACTGCCATGTTGTTGTTTTCGTACTCTTGACTGGGTCTTCTGTCATTTGGTGGAGGGTTATATATTACTGCTACTACTATCCTTGGTCCTCCATTGTCATGGTGCCTGCTATGTATCTCTGAATCCCTCACAGCCCGGGATAGCCATCTCCTTAAAATTCCATTCCTTTCTCATGAGTAGGGCCACTCCGCCTCCTCCCCTACCTTCCCTCTCTTTCCTTATTACTGTGTACTCCTGGGGAAACACGGCATTCGTCATGATTCCAGAGAGTTTTGTTTCAGTGAGTCCGATTACATCTGGGTTCACTTCTTGTGCTCTTTCCCTTAGTTCGCTTGCCTTACTTGTGATCCCATCTATGTTCGAGTACATTGCCCTGAAACTGACTCTCTTCTGCTTCTCCTCTGGGGGGGGACCTGTGGGGTCTGGGGTGAGCCTGAGCTGGGAGGATCTGGTACGGAGAGACTGGTGGAGGAGGAAGGGCTCGGGGGGGGGGGGGGGGAGGGGAGTGGGTGAGAGGGGGAGGGTTGTGGGGCATGGGGGAAAGGGAAGGCTGAGGTGGGTGAGGAAGAGGGGAGGGTTTTGGGGTGTGGTGGAGAGGGGAAGGCTTAGGTGGGGTGGGGGAGAGTGGGGGCTTAAGGGG
>WNGS01011024.1:0-12576 GCA_020271785.1 Procambarus virginalis
TTTCAAGAGAGATTGAGCCTGCTCTTTCCTACTTAAAGTTACGTCAATTCTACAAGTACAAGATGCTACATTCAAGATACGTCACAGTAGCACAAAACGTTTTGACCAGGAGGCAAAACGTACCCTGAACCCCCCTTCACACCCCCTTCACGCCGGCTCGCCACCCGTCTTCAACCAGCAAACCACCCATTCCCAGCCAGCCTGCTCCTGATTGGTGACTCGCCGACCGCACACCTGCACACCCACCGCACCTCAGCGCCATCTACTGAGTCGACGTCTGAGCCTGACCAGCTATCAACTTCAGAATATTCTTTGTGCTCTTAGAGTTGACATCTCTCTCTGGCATACTAAGCTCTCTGGCTTTCGTATACTAAGGGAGGTCTCAGCTATAGCCAATATTCTCAGCACCATTCTCCATTATAATATTTAATCTATTGTGTTTTGCATTTATCTTTGTCATTTTTTTGCATTAGTCATTTACCCGAGATTTGTCTTTATTTTCATTTATGTTTAAAGTAAATATATTAAAGTTTCATTGTTCATACTTTGTGTTTACGTGTTCCTCCCTCTAACTTACCACAGACAACAGGCAAGCAGTCTATCTTTTTTTGTAGTGTGACCAGGCATTGACACCTGCCATGGAGACTGCCGAACATCAACACTCCAACACTTTCCCGTCACATTTAATGGGGGCCTGTCCTAGGAGCTTCACTCAGGTACTAGTACCAGAACGTCAATTTTGGTAAGCGTACTTCGCTTTGCTAAAGTTGCTTTTCAATATTTCATTAATTTTCATATTTATATGGTGCTGTGTGTATTGTGCATTCCGAGAGTAGCATATGGTGAGTGTGGGATAACTTTGGATTACGTGGTGACTGTAGGCCTCAGTCATTCTCTTAATTGGTCATCTCTCCCTCCGTGTTATTACTCGTGTTTACCACCTTTTGTCCCTAGGATATTTCTCACCTTATCGGCAGATCATCATTTTGGGTACCCTGGTACTTTGGTTTGTCTTCGGGTCAAAAGCACCAATCTTCTGCAATCCGACCGAAGGAGGATAAAGAGGGCCATAGTTCCTCTAGCACGGACTTTGTTGCTGAGTTGGGACCTCAGCAGCAGTTCTCGTCACCAGTTGACACTCGCACCCCTACACGTCGGTCAGAGATGATGATATTTACTTAGGTAGGGAATTAGCTTTTTTTTACAGAGCACAAAAGTTCGCTAATTCTGTAAGTATCATATTTCATTCAGTGGGAAAGACTTGCTTATGTCCTATAGAGACTCGGCAAGGTATGCCTACATTCTTGGACTACCTAATTCACTTTTGAAGCAATTAAATGTTTCATTTGTTTTAGAAACTCAGTTTCGTTTATTTAGTAGGATTTTCTTGCCCTTATTCTCTTACATTGAGTACCGGGTACAAGATTTCCTGCGACTTGATTTCTAATCATTTACCATCCTAAAATTAACTTTAATTGTTAAAGATTAAAATTCCACAGGAAAGTTACCAGTTGCCACGTTATCCTGTTTCTGACAATTACAATATCACAACTATATTCGTTGTACATTTATCTGCTATCTTTCACAATGTATCATCTCCAAGCTTTCCATAACGATCCAGCAGGTGAAATAGGGAACTTGAGTCGTGCCAAGAGGACCGAATTACAAGTTCTTGCACATGAGTATCAATTAGATGTTCCCTCTGAAGCCAACAAAAATGACATACACAACATACTCTTGGATTACCTTTTAGATGAAGGGAAAATCGACTCTGAAACTCACGAAAATTATTCTATTGCGGATAAGCATGATCTGGCAGCAATGAAAGTCAAGCTCGAACTTGCCAAGATCGAACGGGAGCAACAAAAAGAAGCAGCTGCAATCAGGAAAGAAGAGCAGGAACGTGAAACGACCCTGGTGAAAGAAGCTCTCCAGCTCAAGGAACGAGAGATGGCCCTCAAGAAAGAAGAGGCCGCCCTCAAGAAAGAAGAATCCGCCTTACTCAAAGAACAGCAGGAACGAGAGGCCGACCTCAAAGAACGAGAGGCCGCCTTACTCAAAGAACAACAAGAACGAGAGACTGCACTACTCCGTGAGCGTGAGCGAGTACAGCTTGAAGCAAGAAAACGTGACCTAGAGTTACAACGTGAGCACAGTAAACAGCAAGCTGATAGTGCTCTAGAATATCGTCGACAAGAACTCACGTTGGAAACTACACACCACACTCAGCGCCAACAAGCTACAGCTAGTCTTCCCGTAAGTTTCAATGTCTCCCATGCAAGTAAGTTAATGCCACCGTTCGTTGAGACAAAGATCGACGTTTTTTTTACCACCTTTGAGACCCTAGCTAATAAACTTAAATGGCCTGCTGATCAATGGTCTACCCTTCTCAGAGTGCATCTTACAGGTAGAGCTGCAGTTACTCTCAGTACCTTAGCGTCTGAGAATGACTACCAGACCTTGAAGCAAGCAGTGTTGGACGCCTACCTTCTCTCCGCCGAAAGCTACAGACGAAAATTCCGTGATCATCTTATTCCAAGTACCACCACCTTTCTAGAATTTGCCAATACCAAGAAAAGATATTTCATGAAATGGCTGGAAGCAGCACATGTCTCTACCTTTGCAGAACTCGTCAACCTCATGCTAGTTGAGGAATTCTTGAGACGTATTCCCCCTTCCGTCCGTTTATATCTAGCAGATAAAGAAGAAACCGACTACATCAAATGTGCGAAGTCGGCTGACACCTACAGCCTCATCCACCGGCTGACACCATCACCACCTCCCAGTAAGAAGTCTTGGTACAGTTACGATAAAGTAAGTACAGATCAAGCGAGCTCACAATTGTATTGTAAGTATTGCAAACTCTATGGACATACCATAGATAGATGTGGGAAGGCTCAATACAAGGCAATGAATCTACTAAACCCAAACAGACTCCTCCTAAGTCCGGTAAGCCTGTGATGAATGTTGGTGTTCCTGTTAATGATCTTTCTCTCTTCAGTAAACACCTGTATCCTGGAACTGTCTCTACCAACGGTACAGATTTGGAGGGACGTTTCAAATTGAAGATCTTGAGGGACACAGCGGCTCTTCAGTCCATCATGTTGAAATCGGCTGTGCCTAACGTCACCTACACCGGGAAACCGTCCTTATCACTGACCTCACTGCTACCACTCCGTATCCACTCGCCAGAGTCCACCTGGATTGTCCTTCGTGACCGGTGAAGTCCAAGTCGCCATCAGGAAAAGCCTTTTCCCATGCCTGGAGTGCAACTTCTCCTGGGCAACGACTTGGCAGAAGATCTGCAACCGCCCAACCTGATCATCACGGACAAACCCCAGGTGTGTACTTCTGTAATGGATAATCCCATCTTTGAATATGTTCCAGCAGAGGTTCAAGAAAGTGATCAAGTTTCTCCTCCGGTTTTGGTGACCACCCGTGCACAAGCTGCACGACCGCAACCAGCTGACTCTACTGCTACCGCTGTCCCTCAAGACCCTCAGAATCTACCCCAAATCTTACCAGTTTGGAGTTCCGTAAGTTACAGAGGGAAGATCAATCATTAACACCATTATTCTTCCAGGCTGAGACTCAACCTGACAGTATCCCTGGGTTCTTCCTAGAGAATGAGTTGCTCTACCGCAGATACAGACCCAGCAAGCTGAAGGAGGATGACGATTGGGCCAATGTCGAACAACTAGTGATTCCCACCAGCTATGGCCCGATATTCTACACCTGGCCCACGGAGCTCTTTCTCACTATGGTTTCAACAGGTTTCAGCAGGTAAACCTAACATCTCTATTCCCCAGGCTCCACTAAAACCCATCCAGGTGCCTGCGGAACCCTTCCACAGACTCATCATAGACTGTGTTGGTCCTTTACCCCGGACCAGTTCTGGCAACGCCTATATATTAACTATCATGTGTCCTACCACCAGTTCCCATAGCAGTTCCAGTAAAGAACATTACGGCTGCTACTGTGGTGAAACACCTATTGAAGATCTTCACCCAGTATGGATTTCCAAGAGAGGTTCAAAGTGACTGTGGCACCAACTTCACCAGTGATCTCTTCAAGAAGACGCTGGAGGAGTTCAACATCACACAGGTACTGTCCAGCCCCTATCATCCTGCTTCACAGGGTTCTCTTGAGCGTAGTCATCAGACTATTAAAGCACTCCTAAAGAAATTCTGCAATGACACCTTGAAGGACTGGGATAAACAACTTGATCTCATTATGTGCATTTTCAGAAGTCTTCCCAATGAGTCTCTAGGAGTATCTCCTTATGAGATGCTCTACGGACGTAAGTGCCGTACTCCTCTCAAAGCTTTTAAGGACTCTCTACGTAATGCCACCTTCAGTGACCCTCAGAATGTGCCCCAGTTTCTTCAAAACCTAAAACACATTCTAGAGAGAGTACGTAAATTTGCTAATGACAATCTATTGAAAGCTCAGGAGAGGATGAAGACTCATTTTGACCAACGTAGCAAACTAAGGAAATTTAACCCAGGAGACTTCGTGTTGGCATATTTTCCTATCCCAGGTTCTCCATTGCAAAACAAGTTTTCAGGACCCTACCATATTAAGGAGTGCAGAAACAACCACAGCTACGTTCTTGAGACTCCAGATAGGCGGCGGAAGACCCAGTTGTGCCACGTCAACCTCCTGAAGCAATATCAAGGTATTCCCCCAACTGTGTTGGTATCTGTCTCCACACTTAAAGGTCCATATCTCCACAGTGAAACCTTCCCTGCTTCTCACGAAAGCATTAACACTGAATCGGTGCTTTCCAAATCGGAAATCCTACCTGATCTTCATCCCAATTTACAGGACTATAATAGTGCTCCTTTACCATGTTCTAATCCTATTCTCGCCTCGCCAGATATCACGAAGCCTTTATCCTCCATGTCGACGCCAGTGGTACCGGCATCAGGGGTGACCTGATGCAACAACGAGGTGAGGAGATTCTACCTGCTAGCTACTACAGCTACAAGGAACTACAGCACGATCGAAAGGGAGCTACTCATCGTCCTGAACTTGCAGCACTTCGAACCATACCTGAAAAGTGCTCGGTCTACCACCATCTACTCGGACCACAATCCTCTTCACTTCCTGCAGCAAGCCCAATTCAACAATCGACGGCTTCTACGATGGGCTTGATATCTGCAGAATTTCAACCTGGAGGTCTTCTACATCAAGGGTCTGAAAACATCCTAGCAGACACCCTCTCCAGAGTCTATGAGGTAGAGGCTGCTCCACCTATCACACTACCACCTGAAGACGTAACTTTACCCGGAACCGCAGGCTTCGGGGGAGTGTTGTGACGATAATCTCTTTCAAGAGAGATTGAGACTGCTCTTTCCTACTTAAAGTTACGTCAATTCTACAAGTATAAGATGCTACATTCAAGATATGTCACCGGTAGCACAAAACGTTTTGACCAGGAGGCAAAACGTACCCTGAACCCCCCTTCACGCCGGCTCGCCACCCGTCTTCAACCCGCAAACCACCAATTCCCAGCCAGCCTGCTCCTGATTGGTAACTCGCCGACCGCACACCTGCACACTGCACCTCAGCGCCATCTACATGAGTCGACGTCTGAGCCTGACCAACTATCAACTTCAGAATATTCTTTGTGCTCTTAGAGTTGACATCTCTCTCCGGCATACTAAGCTCTCTGGCTTTCGTATACTAAGGGAGGTCTCAGCTAAAGCCAATATTCTCAGCACCATTTCCCCATTATAATATTTAATCTATTGCGTTTTTGCATTTATCTTTGTCATTTTTTGCATTAGTCATTTACCCGAGATTTGTCTTTATTTTCATTTATGTTTAAAGTAAATATATTAAAGTTTCATTGTTCATACTTTATGTTTTACGTGTTCCTCCCTCTAACTTACCACAGACAACAGACAAGCAGTCTATCTTTTTTTTGTAAGTGTGACCAGGCATTGACACCTGCCATTGGAGGAACTGCCGAACATCAACACTCCAACACTTTCCCGTCACAATATATATATATATATATATATATATATATATATATATATATATATATATATATATATATATATATATTTATATATATATTGTCAGGGTTCACGGTGGGGGGTGAGCAACGGTAGGCTATATATCCTCTCGAGGTGGTTGCTCTGACGATGACCGTTACTCACCATAGTCCTACGGGTCTTCCCTCGATCCTCTCGGCGCCACTGCACGCCCAGGAGAGTACCCCAGTCAATCTCCCAACCGGCCTCAGGTCGTGGAGTGAGTGGAGACACAGATTGTTCCCTCAATTTGTGTGCCCGCCCCGGCAAGGACTCTTACACTACTTACTAAGGTCGCCAACTGGTGTTTTCAGGTGTCCAGTAACACCACAGTGGTGTTGCGTAATTGTGGTAATAGTGGCAAAAGCAAACTCAATTAATGTGGTAACAGGCAAGTAATTAATTCCGTCACTCTAGCTTATTTCCTTTCCACAGTCACAAAGGTATATGGAGGGGATGATATAAACACCAAAGGAGTTTTGGTATTTTACTTAAAACCAACGAGATATATATATGCATCAATAAACATATCAGGAACAAGTATAACAGCTGCTCTCTCCTCAGCAAATAATCTGGAGCACACCGGATGGTAACACACGGCAACCCCTCGCGTCACCTGTCAAAGTCAGCTGATCCCGCTGGGCCTAACACTCGTGAGAATGATCTTTGCTTGTTGGATCTGGCATCGCGCACCCCGTTTCTTTAACTTTTGGAAACCACTATATTTAACATTCACATGACTTATTCATGATTCCACTAGGTCGCGATACACCGATCAATATCTTATTCTCACTGCACTCTAAGTGATTTTCCACCGTACCAAGAAGATACACTATTCCTAATAATATTTACTGTGAATGCACTTACTCACTGTACTGTTCTTTAAATCTATAATTCCTCTTAAAAGCGATATCACTGGCAATCACTTCACATACATGAGATTATTCAGTACACAGGCATATACATGGACATATCATTAATCAATACACAGGCATATATATGTATATATAAATCATAGAGATCAATAGTAATATTTATACAAAGAATGGGCTCATAGCCAATAACTGGTCCACTAGTATATATATATATATATATATATATATATATATATATATATATATATATATATATATATATATATATATATATATATATATATATATATTAATGATCACAGGAAATGAATTCTAGACACAGCAAATTCTTTAGTAAATCCTGGTGCTTGCACACACCACACATAGATATATGTAAACGGATACTGTGAGTACTCTGGGTAGCCTCACCATACACTGTGCTCTCTGTGACATAGATTCAGGTGAGACTTGCTCACGACATATAAAATATTCTGACAAATATATATATAGCTAACTAAAGGGGAAATGGGAGGGTAACTGTAAACACCTACTTCACCTATCCTATGATGAGAGTTGAGTTGTAGCTCCTGGTCCAGGCTCTCGCCTCGTACATCCTCCAGAAGCACAATCCAACGTCCCAGGATGATCGCGTCTCGCCGCTTCTGTACACTGCAGGTCCGTGCTCCTCCTCCACGCTTTGCAGGGTTGAAGTCGGTCTCCTGGCCGTCAACTTTCCTCACAACTACGGCAGCCAGCCTACGTCTCGGCGGTCGTCGTACATTTCCCAATTAGTCCCTTGTCACTGCACTCCCAGTGGAACTGGCCCCGCCACTACAATGTCACTGTGAAGTTATTAGTCGTCCCAGACGATACTGCTTAAGCTCCACTTGCACAGCACCCGACTCCAGAGCACTTGAAGCTCACTACACTGTCAATTCCCTCGTCGTCTAGGTATGTCACTAGGTATGAAGGAAGACTTCTCGACGTGCTTGCATACAACTGGTGACTCGTATGGTTCCACGGGATTGTCGTCTTACTGTCAAAACTGACAGGACCGTCGATCACACGTCCAACCTAGTCAACAAGTCGGTCAACTAGATTCCCTCACGGTGGATTGGCCCGGCCACTTAGCTGCCTCCTATACGGGTGAACTGCCAAGGACGTCACACACGTCAATGCCCGGACCACTTCTTGCAACGCACATGTCACGGAGCACTTGTTGCTCAATATTCCGTCAATTCCTTATTTGGTCACCACTTGGGTTGTAGGAAGACCTCACAGAGTGCGTGCTGACAACAGGAGACGCTTATATCCACCGGGGTCGGGTAATCCATCACTCTGACAGGATGCCCGGTCGCACGTCCAACCTCGAAGACGTGTCGTGTGTTACTGATGGCGCCAACCTGTCGCTGCGGCTGGACCCCCCTGCCTATGTGACGTCACATTTGTCAAGGGAGGTTTTCATTGGCTCCCAGTGCCACGTCGCTGGCGGTGACCAATCTTGTGACACTGACGTTACACAGTTTTGGCGGGAGAACAGAAGAGCCAGCGCCATATTGGCTTCCAAAAGGGCCTATCCCACAGGCCAAAATACTCCTCTTTCATAAATTTCTCGGCTCTGCGAGAACACTATTCTCTCCCACGTATGTTAAACTGAGGCTTGCAATGTAGAGAACGCTCGGGAATAGTGGACATGACTCTTACAGCAGGCGTGGGAGAATTAGAAGGGGGGGAACACCGTCACATACCCCTCCCCTTAAAATAAGAGTCATGTCTGGTTAGTGTCAGTGGGACTAAGCATCTGCGACTACTTGGTCCTTGCCACTGAAAAGCTTGACTTCCAGCCAGTACTCCAGCCGCCAATGTGGGACACTCCTCAGGTGTCTGTTGACCGTTTCCAAGGTCATCCTTGGCGTCCACTGCTTTTCTATCACGGACCGAGGACTCCACACCTCGTGTCCGTTCACCAGCTGGAACGGTGAGAAGTCTAATGGTTCTGCCACTGCGTTGCGAATGGTCAACAAGACAGGGTCCACTGTCTCTTCCCACTCATCTTCCTGCCCTACGCAGAACATTCTCAGAACTGTTTTCGAGGTGGAGTGGAATCTTCCGATCGCCCCCTTCGACTGCGATCGGTAGGGTGACGACCGAATCTGCATCACTCCCCGACTCGTCACTGTTCGTCTGACACACTCAGACCGGAATATATTTCCACTGTCAGTCTGAGTTTCCCTGGGCCTTCTCACCCAAGAGAATAATCGTTGTAGTTGCCCGGCCGCTTCTCTCGACGCTGAACGTCGCATCGTGGTCACCCCTAGGCGACCCGCAGAGTCAACAGCGTGCGACGGACCCAACGCTGCCGCTCTGCACTTGGCTGGCAACGCTACCTGGTTTCTCGCACCTGGAGAGGCTTTTCCGGCCTCCATCCTTACAGGTTTACACTGTCTTATTAACATGCCGTCTTGCCTGTTGAAATGAGTGGCCCTCTCGGGACCAACACGTCCTCCATTTGCCTCATGAATCAAGTTGGGGAATTCTGCCTGTTGCAGCTCCTCGAGCCTAGTGCGGTCCACCCCGAGAGAACTAGTGAGGGTCACCTGTACCTCACCTTCTGGGCTGCCTTCGCCCTCCACTCGCTCTCTGGGTTCCCTGAAGAGGTGATCGTTTTCCAGGCCGTCGGACGTCTCCTCGTCGGCCATATCAGATCCACGCCCTCCTTGTTCTTTGCACTGCCTCGGAACTACGGCACACACAGGGAACGCCAACGTGGCGATCCCTTTCTCGTCCCCACAGGCGTCCAACACTCCGCCTCTTCTCTTGTAGTGCTCCAAGCACTCCTCGTCCTTCACGAGGTTCGGGAGGACACGTCCTCCACATGCGTCATTTCCCAAGATGACCTGTGCCTCCATCTTGGGCATCGATGCACAGACCGCCTCTACTAGGGTTTGGCATCCATAATCCAAACTCAGGGTTACCCGGTGTAGGGGCATCTGCACTGGGCCTCCCACAGTGGTCACACTCGCCACTCCCACACTGGTATTCCCGTGATTCTCAGGGAACAGGGTTTCGCTCACCAGGGTAAATTCCGCCCCAGTGTCTCTTAGCATCATCACCGGGATGGGGTCTGCGTCCCCCATCCTTACAGTTCCCACACGCACGAATGGGTTAGCCTTTTTCTCCTTAAGTACGGGTCCATCCCGCACTCCTTTGGCTAACTGGTCCTCTACACGCACAAAAGCGACGTAACCCAGCTGCTTAGGACGTCTACATTCGCGCGCGACTTGGCAAATTAATCCGCAGTTGTAGCAGCGGATCCTTCTTCTTCCACGGAATTCCCTTGTGCCTTCCAACGACTCCTTCTCAGCATCTCCGGCCGTAACGATAACAAGATCTCTTGAGCTCTCCGTCGGGGACTTCTTTGACTGTTCCACAGCACTCTTCTGTCCTCTGCTGTCTCCATTCGAAGGGTAGGACTTGGGAGAATTCGCTCCCGTCCTCCATCCGTCCGACCTTCTATTATTTCTCCCATAACTGGAGAATGCGGGCGGTCGGTGCTGTCCCTCTCGACGTGGACGAAAGGCTTCTTCCAGCATGTCTGCTCGATCGGCCGCGGCTCTCAGGTCCCTGATGTCCGCCTCCTTTACTCTCACCCTAATCTCGGGAGAGAGCACGGACATGAACTTTTCCATGACCATCAGCCCCTTGATCTCTTCAGCCGACCTTTCTCCTTCCGACTCCAGCCATTTTAAGAATTTCCTTTCCATGTCCCTCGCGCTGTCTCCGCATATGATTTTCCTGGTGATCGGGTACATTCTCTGAACCTCTTTCTATAGCACTCCGGCGTCAGCTTGAACGAATGAAGCACGACCCTTTTTACTGCATCGTAGTTGGTACATTCCTGGAGGTCGAGCATATTGTAAGCTTCACGAGCTTCACCAGTGAGCCTTCCCTGAACTAGCTCCGCCCACTCTGCCCTCGGCTACTTCTTCAATGTAGCGACCCTTTCGAAATGCTCGAAGAAGCCCTCAGCCTCATTAGGCACGAAGACGGGCAAATCCCTCTCTCTTACTTGGCGGTCTTCCTGCTGTTGTGGTGGGGCAGGTGGAACTAGTCCTAGCTCAGCTCGCCTCAGCTCAATCTCCTTGTTTGCTTCAACCTCCTGCAGCTTCGTCCTAGCTTCTAGTTCGCGCCCCTCTCATTGCAACTGCGCCTCTCGTTCTTCCCTACGCAGCTGTGCTTCTCTTTCTGCTTCCTCGCGCTTCAGCTGTGCTTCTCGTTTTTCCCTGCGCAGCTGTGCTTCTCGTTCTTCCCTGCGCAGCTGTGCTTGTGCTTCTCTTTCTGCTTCCTCGCGCTTCAGCTGTGCTTCTCGTTCTTCTCTGCGCAGCTGTGCTTCTCGCTCTGCTTCCTCGCGCTTCAGCTGTGCTTCTCTTTCTTCTCTGCGCAGCTGTGCTTCTTGTTCGCGCTCTTCCTTTGCGCAGCTGCGCTTCTATCTGCAGCTTCATTATTTCCAGCTTAACGCTGCGCCTGCTGCCACTGGATCCCTTACTGCTTCCACCTACGCTCAAGTTCTCACCTATACTGGCAGGTGTCTGTGGCCGTTCCTCTCCAAAGGCTTCATTTCGTGCCCTGAGCTGTGCCATGATCTCGAGTCTTCTATCTCCCACTTTGGAAGCTCTCAACCTTATCCCAAAGTGGTCGGCGATCGATTGTAGCTGTGCCCTGGTGCACTCCTCCAACACTTGCTCGTCTCTTGTGTCAATAAAACTCGTTACTTTATCATCCTCCATCTTGTGACTATGAGTGATAACCTAATGCCTGATATCTAATACCACAAATGATGTACCACAATTACAACCTTTATCTTGTTCGTGATCCTGGCAAGGTCGCCAATGTCGGGGTTCACGGTGGGGGGGTGAGCAACAGTAGGCTATATATCCTCTCAAGGTGGTTGCTCTGACGATGACCGTTACTCACCATAGTCCTACAGGTCTTCCCTCGATCCTCTCGGCGCCACTGCACGCCCAGGAGAGTACCCCAGTCGATCTCCCAACCGGCCTCAGGTCGTGGAGTGAGTGGAGACACAGATTGTTCCCTCAATTTGTGTGCCTGCCCCGGCAAGGACTCTTACACTACTTACTAAGGTCGCCAACTGGTGTTTTCAGATGTCCAGTAACACCACAGTGGTGTTGCGTAATTGTGGTAATAGTGGCAAAAGCAAACTCAATTCATGTGGTAACAGGCAAGTAATTAATTCTGTCACTCTAGCTTATTTCCTTTCCACAGTCAAAAGGTATATGAAGGGAATGATATAAACAACAAAGGAGTTTTGGTATTTTACTTAAAAACAACGAGATATATATATGCATCATAAACATATCAGGAACAAGTATAACAGCTGCTCTCTCCTCAACAAATAATCTGGAGCACACCGGATGGTAACACACGGCAACCACTCGCGTCACCTGTCAAAGTCAGCTGATCCCGCTGGGCCTAACACTCGTGAGAATGATCTTTGCTTGTTAGATCTGGCGTCGCGCGCCCCGTTTCTTTAACTTTTGGAAACCACTATATTTACATTCACATGACTTATTCATGATTCCACTAGGTCGCGATACACCAATCAATATCTTATTCTCACTGCACTCTAAGTGATTTTCCACCGTACCAAGAAGATACAA
>WNGS01011026.1:12722-28014 GCA_020271785.1 Procambarus virginalis
TTGGTGAGACACCGTCTTCATCTCACCAAGCACACACCATCTTCGTCTCACCCAGCACAGACCTTCCCCATCTCACCCAGCACGCATGTTACAGTCTCGTCACTATCGTCGGAGTGTAGAGTAGCAATGTCAACGCCCTCTATGGGGTCTGCACTCCTAATCCCCCTATATTGGACGCTACGTGGACAACGCTATCTATTGGTGGTGGCGTGACAACGTCAAATGGCTCTGGTTTCCTGCCCTAGTTAGCAAGAGAGGTTGTTATGGATGACCTCTGGTGGATGGCGTGTCACGATCAGCGCAATCCGTTGTGCTACGGAGCATAATGTCAATTCCCCGGTGAGTGTTACCTCATGGTTTCCCCAGTGTACCGTCTATCTAATTGATGACCTTTTGTGTCCACAGAGGTGATGTGTGGAGGCAGTTGTACTTTGGAAGGCAGTTAGTTTACCTTGGGCAGTCCAAGTACTCTCAGCTTGGCCCGGAAGACGACCAAGTAAGCCGTCGCCGATCGGAGCAGTGTGTTAGCTGCTGATTTACAGTGTTGGTAGAAATCGGTGTACCCCGGGATTGGCTTAGGAGAGTAATGGACGGCAGTGAGGTGCCTATAGTGAAGCGCTGCTAGCCGGTTGCTAGTAACTTCTACCAGGGGTTAGCTACCCCCTGTACATGGTTGTTTATGACCCCGATCAGTGTGTGGCTGAAGTCGTCTGACAGCGAGTAGCTGGAGGGTGATAGTGAGGTGTAGACACCTCATGATATTGTGTCGGTGGGCTGACCCATGTAAAAGGTGAACTCGCCAGTATTTATCAGTACCCGTTTACAAGGTGGAAGCATTGGAGTTGATGAACTCTGCCTACTGAAAGGTGTCCTGCATGAAAGTGACACAGCTGTATATGAGTAGTCATAATCTATTTGATCTAATATCCTTTTAATGGTGAAGGTGTAAATATTGGTGAATATACTCTAAAAGAGAACTGTGTATTATTCATCCCCTTTACTCTTTATTACACTATATAACCAATTCTTGAAAGCGTATTTTGAGCCGGATACTATAAACGTGGTTCATCCATCAACAACCCGGTTACTGGTCCATAAGTGACCGTACAACGCACCTTCCTCTTTTTCACCCAGCACACACACCTTCCCCGTCTCACCCAGCACACACCTTCCCCGTCTCACCCAGCACACACCTTCCCCGTCTCACCCAGCACACACCTTCCCCGTCTCGCCCAGCACACACCTTCCCCGTCTCGCCCAGCACACACCTTCCCCGTCTCACCCAGCACACACCTTCTCGTCTCACCCAATAGGCAATATGACCATACCTTGTCAAGCACAAGGCGAAGCTTGAAAAAGTATAGAGGTATGCCACTAGGATAGTCCCAAAACTAAGAAGCATGAGTTACAAGGAAAGGCTGGGGGAAATGCACCTCACGACACTGGAAGACAGAAGAGTAAGGGGGAGACATGATCACTACCTACAAAATTCTCGGAGTTGACAGGGGTAGATAAGATAAACTGTGTAACATGGGTGGTACACGAACAAGGGGACACAGGTGGAAACTGAGTACCCAAATGAGCCACAGGGACGTTAGAAAGAACTTTTCAGTGTCAGAGTAATTAACGGATGGAATGCATTAGGCAGTGATGTGGTGGAGGCTGACTCCATACACATGTTCAAATGTAGATATGATAGAGCCCAGTAGGCTCAGGAACCTGGACACCAGTTGACAGACAGTTGAGTGGCAGGACCAAAGAGCCAGAGCTCAACCCCCGCAAGCACTACTAGGTGAGTACAACTAGGCGAGTCTCAAACAACTTCCTGGTCTCACCCAGCACACACCTTCCGCCTCTCACCCAGCACACACCTTCTTCGTCTCACCCAGCACACACCTTCCTTGCCTCACTCAGCACACACCTTCCTTGTCTCACCCAGCACACACCTTCCTTGTCTCACTCAGCACACACCTTCCTTGCCTCACTCAGCACACACCTTCCTTGTCTCACCCAGCACACACCTTCCTTGTCTCACTCAGCACACACCTTCCTTGCCTCACCCAGCACACACCTTCCTTGCCTCACTCAGCACACACTTCCCAGTCTCACCCAGCACACACCTTCCCTGTCTCACCCAGCACACACCTTCCTTGTCTCACCCAGCACACGCCTTCCCAGTCTCACCCAGCACACACCTTCCCTGTCTCACCCAGCACACACCTTCCTTGTCTCACCCAGCACACACCTTCCCAGTCTCACCCAGCACACACCTTCCCAGTCTCACCCAGCACACACCTTCCCCGTCTCACCCAGCACACACCTTCCCAGTCTCACCCAGCACACACCTTCCCCGTCCCAGCATTCGTCTGGTCGTCTGTCTTACTCTCTCCAAAACATTCTTGTTCACCCCCATCTATTATCCATCTCAACTTTTTTCCTTCCCTCTCAATTTTGTCCCTTCCCTCCCATTCCTTTGGCCTTCCTTTCGTCCTGTGTTCTTCCTATTCTCTCTCCTTCCCATCATTTCTCCCTACATTTCTCCGGCTTCCCACCATCCATTCATCCTCCCTCCCTCCTATGCTTCCTCTTTCCAATTATCCCTCTCGTCCTTTCTTTATCACCCCATACTCACTTCCATTCTCTCTACCTCCTTCTCTTCTATTCTCCTTCACTTTCTCCTTCCGTTCTTTCAGAACATTCAATATATATTCCAGAAAACACAAAATGTAACCAAAACTTTTTAAAGCACTCTATGGACAATCAATCCTACATTTCAGGACCCAGATTCACGAAGCAGTTTCGCAAGCACTTATGAACCTGTACATCTTTTCTCAATCTTTGGTGGCTTTGCTTTCAATTATTAAGCAGTTAATGAGCTCCGAAACACCAGGAGGCTGTTTATAACAATAGCAACAGTTGATTGGCAAGTTTTCATGCTTGTAAACTGTTTAATAAATGTAACCAAAGCCGTCAAAGGTTGAGGACAGATGTACACGTTCGTAAGTACTTGCGTAACTGCTTAGTGAATCTGGGTCCTGATTCTTAGTAGTTGTTAATTATCACAATAGAACCCAATCTTTATTAAAGATAAGCATGTTCACGACCCTGATCCTCCTATGATACTCCCCATAAAATTCAAATTCACCTAAGAGTGATGTGTAAAGCCAACTCCAACCATCTGGCTTTCAACCTCCGACGGACGGACAGACAGCAAATCATTTAATATGCTAAACGGATATGCAGGCAGCCTTCGGATGTATTAATTTTTGAGCCACGTATTGTTTTACAGCCTTTTATTTGTACCTTTTTCTCTCTCTTCCATATAAATAATAAATAATAAATAAATATGTTTATTCAGGTAAGGTATATACATACAAGTGAGGTTACATTAATGGATCGAATTATAGATAGAGCTAGTACATACAATGCCTAAAGCCACTATTACGCAATGCGTTTCGGGCAGGAAGAACATTAATATCTAGAACTTAATACTAATTGAGCATAAAGAATAAAATGTGTTGAGAACAAATACAATATATGTTGTTGAGAACAATACAATAAAAGCAAATAGCACCTTTGGAATTGCAAAGTTTGCTGTTTATTCTGCCATTTTATTAGATACTATACCAATATGATTATGTATACAGTAAAATTACACTTGTTTATATTTAATAAAAATGTGAAGCAGTCCTTCTATTTCTATAAAATATGATGTATTCTTGTCTATCTGAATGAGGTTCCTCACTCAATTTTCACGCACAAATTATTTGGGGTAAGGAAGTAACATAGCAGTCAGGACCTAGGGAAGGGAGACGAGGGGGGGGGAGAGACCCGGGTGCAGCCGTACCCCTTATTGAATTTGATTTATTTAGCCAAAGTAATATAATTGTCTAATATAATATTGTTTCAATAATATAAATTTATATAAGAGCATATAAAACTTCATATATCAGCTGTAAAAATTATAATTAAACTGCAAGTAAGAGTTGCAAGAGAACAGGAATGCATACTGCAGTGTTCCAAAAGAACTTGAGGGATGAAGAATTTGACGAATCAAATCAAGGCTTTCCACAATTGCATTATTCAGACTTTACACTCTAGTACCATTAAAAAAAATCAAAAGAGGGATGCTAGTATTTTAACACTAAAATGTTATGAAGTCAGAAAAAATGTTATGAAGTCAGAAACCATGCAGTTAATCTTGTTGAGGAAGAGGTGTCTAGATTCAGTGTGCTGCATCAAGCACTATTAAAATTAAATCTATGTTGTGCCAAATAATGTTAATTTTATCTCTGTAATGGTGTCGGTTTTCTATATTTTTATTAGCATAAGATGACTTAATGTCAATAAAAGAGGAAAATAAATGAGGCAAGAGGTAATAGCATTAAAAGTTGAAGATCAGAACAACTTCGTTACAAAATGTAGAAATATGTATAACAATACATTTAGGAACAGATGTTTAGAAAGCTTATAATTTCTCGATGGTTTTGCCATTTCAGTGTTTATTTTATCTATAAATAACATATGTATTGTCAAACACATTAAAACTGATGCTTAAACATCTTATTGATTATTTTTTACAGTTTACTAATAAACTATAAGGATAAAAATAATAATATTTACTTAGTTCAGTGACACGGCACAGGAGTGGCAGGTAACGTGTGAGGACGGGCAGTTGCTGCAGTGTGAGGCGCAGGGCGAGGCTCCGGAGGGTGGGAGGCAAGTGGGGTATGGCTGCCTCAGACAATCGACCCACAAACTTTTCTAAGGTACACCTACTGCCAGGAGCTGTCAATGTTTCTAAATATATGTTTGAAAGATCGTCATCGTCATTTCTGCAAAAGTAGTGACCATAGAGAAGCACGTTTACAGTAATCGGTAGTGTCATCAGAACTCTCAATGCTGGCATTAGTTGGTTTGGTTGTGGTCCACTTTCGATCTCCAGCACGATTTCGCTATCAGGTATCACTCTCTTGAGAACAAGCGGGAGAACGGCACATGAATCAACACACTTTATCTTCCAACAATTCCAATCTTGCAACCTCTTACACACAGCATTGATAATGTGCTCGTTGCTGTGGGACTCGACTATGTGTTTTAAAAGGTTATCCACTTCAGGATCATTACACCACACAAGGTCAATAATCCAAGAAGCGAAATTTTGTTCCAATTCACAAACGTTCAGCACAGAGGTAGTACTGAGCAAGATGTTCTGGTATCTGGATATATCAACCACATTTTGTCCCTCCAGCAGTACTTTGTGCACGAGGTTGGTGTTCCCCTGGTCGCCGAGCTCTTCCTCTGACATTAGCTGAGCGACCAGCCTCCTACCAGCACAATGCTCCTGGTACCTGGCGTGAAAATAGCTAAACACCCACACCACATTGAGGCCCCGACGGTAGCTGGTTCTTGTGAAATAGTTGGACAAGACCTCCTCCTGCGGCAGTCCCAGAGTGTCACACTTCTCCCTAATCTCCGCTTCAGTCTCCGGCCAAAGGTCGTACTCCTGCCTCTGGATCCCTCTTAAACTAACCTCCTCAAAGAGCAGCATCAAATTTTCACATTGGACTTTAAAGTCATTCATCTGTTGGGTTTCGAGTTTAGATATTAGCTTCCTGTTGTTTAAGCTGACAATCCTCTCATAGACTTCAGTGATTGTCTTGGGATTGTTAAATTCTTCTGGGGCCTCGATGCACAGCAGCGCCAACAAGGTCAAGGTAAGTGGAGTGTTGAGGTATTCACTCACCTGCTCCAGCCACTGGGTAAACCTCTCGCTGATTACACTTCGTTGGTTCTCTTCCTGCACTAGAATGTTGATGATTCTCATGGCAAACTCCTTGCGACGTTCTGGAGTGATGCCCAAGACGAGGATGTTGCAGCTAGGTCTGGTGTGTGGGACGAGCTGTGACAGGTGTTGGTCCCACCCCGGCCGTGTGGTTATCACCAACCTCACATCCTTGCCAGACAGGTCCAACAGTTCCTTCACCAGCCTTTCTGAATGGTCGTTGACCTCGTCGTAGCCGTCAATCAGTACTAATATATTTAAGCTCAGGATTATCTCTTTAAACAGCTCAAAGTCAACATTAATATCACGAAGTGTTTGAGACAGACACTGGCGGAGGAGATCATCGAAGGTATTAAGATGTGAGTCCCTGCACTGTACATAGAAAACAAGGTCCACAATCTCCAGGTGACGTATGGCATCAGGGTCCTCTACCCACATCTCTAGGATAAGCTTAAGTAAAGTTGTTTTGCCCATACCACCTTCCCCGGTCAGGAGGACACACTGAGGCACTCTTCCGTCCTCTCGTCTCATACTCAAGATGTCTTCATAGTTCATATCCTGGCCCTTAGTCATGTGGTAGTGTCTTGCCCCTATGACGGGATCTTCAGATAGTCGCAGTCTTATGAAAGTTAAATTTTGCTGGTAGTTAATGTTGCAGTAGAACCAGTGTGAGGGAGCGATCTTATGCTCCTTGTACCAGGTTGTTAGCTCCTTCTTGCTTTTAACTTTAATATTTTCTGTGAGTTGGCCTTTTATCTCATTTAACTCGCGGAGAAGCTGAGATATGAGCGCAACATCTGAAGGCCCCAAAGACTCTCTGATTTTTGCACTTAGTCCACTAATATAATTTGTGAATATTTTATATCGATCGCCCACATTGAGACTTCTGCACCGAGACCCAGTCTTCAGCAACATTTCCCACACAATGTCACTGAGCTTCTTTAATTTATTCGCGAGGTCTTGCTGTGTCGTTATGGTCATAATTTCGTGTATTACCTCATTTCTGATTGTCTTGAGCTTGTAGAGGAGGTGCTCGAGTGATGGTTCCAGAGTCCCTGGAGGAGTCGACCATATGGAGTTGTTATTTGGAGCAAGATCACAAACATGTTGCAGAAGTTTATACAAGAGGGTGATATCAAATTTATCTGCACAGGAGTGGGTCTCAAGTATATCCTGCTCATGAGGATATAAAGACCTCTTGAGCCTTTGATTAGCATTATCATCCTGAGCGGGGGGTTGTATTGGATAGTTCCCTCTATATAAGCAATTGAACACTGTAGCTATTTCATCTCTTGCTGCCTTAGTCACAGCGAGGTAGTACCTATATCTGTCGAGGTCTCTCTCAGTGATTACTGGGTGCTGCATCCTGGAAGACGATGTGAAGGAGGTGGCTTTATGACTCGTGCCTCACACAACTTTCCTAGACATTCCTAGCAACACTCAGTGTTTCATGGCTATACAGTCTTACTTTCTTGGCGCTTTCTCCTGAGAGTTCCCTTCCTTCAGTGTTTCATGCTGGTTTTGGTTATTGTGTGAAGATTACATGAACTGAGATCAATGTTGTTCATGTGATATAAAAACGGGTCAAAATTTTCAAATAAGAATGTACTCATAAACTAAAAGGAATCAAAGTTTTCACAGATTTGTAACATTTAAAACATTCTATGAACACAAATCATAATTGAGTCAGGACTTTTCTCCCTGTTCTGTATACCGACTTCATATATTATTCATTTTTCTTTTCATTTTAAATTTCAATGTGTTAAATTTGATGTTATATCAATGTTAAATTTCGTTTGATAAAATAATTGTCAGGACGAACAGTGGCTTTCAATTAGTTATATAAAAAGTTTCTCCAAAATGGTCTTTTTATCTTCAATTTTTGGTTGTATCTGAAATGACAAAATATTATATATCAGAAAATGGGAAAACAGATTGATGGTGAATATTAAATACTTAAACATTATATTTTAAGGTTAGGCAAATAATAAATATATTGAAACCAGGAATTCTGTTCCTACTTTCCTCCTTTTAAAAATCAAGAATTGAATGTGGTAAATGCCATTTTGTGGTGTGACCATGAGCAGTTATTCGATACTTGACACAAGATAAAATCACAGGAAACAATTTTGGTTGCCACAACGTACCTGGAAAGTATTTAAAAGCTGTGGCAATGTTCGTTTTGAGTTAATAGATACGTTATTGTGTGGAGTCGTAAATAGGTTGCTTCTACTTACTATACAACATATCGTAAGAAAAATTCGAGACCTTGTGGCAACATTAAATGTTGCATAAAAGTAATTTCTAATATTGATTACATGTATAAAATAATGAATATTAGTGGAAATTAAACAGGAGCATAATATAGGATAGTTGTTTTTTTTATTCATTTAATAACTTTCACTTCTTACAAAATTTGTGGTGATGTGATGAATGGTGATGTGGTGATGGTTGAAAAGCAGAGGTGCAACTGGTACTCTGAGAGAGAACCCTATCAACATCAGAGGCCCGAGACTGTTCAACACGCTTCCACTACACATAAGGGACATAACTGGCAAACCCCTCACAGTGTTCAAGAGAGAACTGGATAAGCACCTCCAAAGGATACCTGATCAACCAGGCTGTGACTCATACGTCAGGCTGCGAGCAGCCGCGTCCAACAGCCTGGTTGATCAGTCCAGCAACCAGGAGGCCTGGTCGATGACCGGGCCGCGTGGACGATAAGCCCCGGAAGCACCTCAAGGTATCCTCAAGGTATGGTTGTTGTTGTTTGTGCTCGGTGGCAGCAGTGGTTGATGGTTGTGGATGGTAACAGAGGTTGTTGTTGTTAGTGGCAGTGGTGGTTGTGGTTGTAAAGGTGGATGTTATTGGTGGTAGTTGTGGTTAACTGTTATGGTTAGTGGTAGTGGTGGAGGGTGGTGGTGGTGGTGAGGGATGGTAAATGCACGGTGGTGTTGGTGATAGGGAATGGTGGTGGAGGGTAGTTTGGTGGGGGTGGTAAAGATGGGGGAGGGGCATAATGATGATGGGGCTTATGATGATGGGGGATGGTGTGCATAGTTGGTTGTGAAGGTGAGTGTAGACGGTGGTGGTGGTGAGTGTAGACGGTGGTGGTGGTGGTGAGTGTAGACGGTGGTGGTGGTGGTGAGTGTAGACGGTGGTGGTGGTGGTGAGTGTAGACGGTGGTGGTGGTGAGTGTAGACGGTGGTGGTGGTGAGTGTAGACGGTGGTGGTGGTGGTGAGTGTAGACGGTGGTGGTGGTGGTGAGTGTAGACGGTGGTGGTGGTGGTGAGTGTAGACGGTGGTGGTGGTGGTGAGTGTAGACGGTGGTGGTGGTGAGTGTAGACGGTGGTGGTGGTGAGTGTAGACGGTGGTGGTGGTGAGTGTAGACGGTGGTGGTGGTGGTGAGTGTAGACGGTGGTGGTGGTGGTGAGTGTAGACGGTGGTGGTGGTGAGTGTAGACGGTGGTGGTGGTGGTGAGTGTAGACGGTGGTGGTGGTGAGTGTAGACGGTGGTGGTGGTGGTGAGTGTAGACGGTGGTGGTGGTGGTGAGTGTAGACGGTGGTGGTGGTGAGTGTAGACGGTGGTGGTGGTGAGTGTAGACGGTGGTGGTGGTGGTGAGTGTAGACGGTGGTGGTGGTGAGTGTAGACGGTGGTGGTGGTGGTGAGTGTAGACGGTGGTGGTGGTGGTGAGTGTAGACGGTGGTGGTGGTGGTGAGTGTAGACGGTGGTGGTGGTGAGTGTAGACGGTGGTGGTGGTGGTGAGTGTAGACGGTGGTGGTGGTGAGTGTAGACGGTGGTGGTGGTGGTGAGTGTAGACGGTGGTGGTGGTGAGTGTAGACGGTGGTGGTGGTGAGTGTAGACGGTGGTGGTGGTGGTGAGTGTAGACGGTGGTGGTGGTGGTGAGTGTAGACGGTGGTGGTGGTGGTGAGTGTAGACGGTGGTGGTGGTGGTGAGTGCAGACGGTGGTGGTGGTGAGTGTAGACGGTGGTGGTGGTGGTGAGTGTAGACGGTGGTGGTGGTGGTGAGTGTAGACGGTGGTGGTGGTGGTGAGTGTAGACGGTGGTGGTGGTGAGTGTAGACGGTGGTGGTGGTGGTGAGTGTAGACGGTGGTGGTGGTGAGTGTAGACGGTGGTGGTGGTGGTGAGTGTAGACGGTGGTGGTGGTGGTGAGTGTAGACGGTGGTGGTGGTGGTGAGTGTAGACGGTGGTGGTGGTGGTGGTGAGTGTAGACGGTGGTGGTGGTGAGTGTAGACGGTGGTGGTGGTGAGTGTAGACGGTGGTGGTGGTGGTGAGTGTAGACGGTGGTGGTGGTGGTGAGTGTAGACGGTGGTGGTGGTGGTGGTGAGTGTAGACGGTGGTGGTGGTGAGTGTAGACGGTGGTGGTGGTGAGTGTAGACGGTGGTGGTGGTGGTTTTTTTTTTTTTTTCTTTTTATTGTTTTCTACCACAGACGTGGCCACACATTAACAATGCTAACCAGCATATATACATTTTCTTCTGTCCTCCATAGACAGGGTTAGAGATGTGTTAAACATATATTTGAAGGGTTTATTGAACAATCAACCACTGAAGGTGAGTCGGTGCTTTAAAAATGCTAAGCTAGCCTATATACGTAAATACATAGATACACAGATTTATGTATGCCTTACATAAAGTGTTCGATGTGTCATCTACAGTGTCATTAATGTACATTTACAAAGGTGAAATGTAATTCTGATCAGCTTCCATATATACTTTATACCCAAATACACATACACACACATATACATATATACACACATGCATTCACAGACATTTATCTCATTTACTCTGACAGGGTGAGATAGCTGATAAAGAAACTAGTGTGCAATTAAGCACTTAATCACTGAAGGTGATTAAGGTGCTTTTACAAGCTCAGGTTATATAGTTACATCACATACATTGTATAATTAATCTATTACATGGTCAATCTTGGGTACAAGTCCAATATATCATCAAGTGTTCCAGTACTTATATAGTAATTACAAAGTTCAGCATACCTTAGCCCAGGGGGGCGAAAGTCAGCCAGTATGGGACATTCTACAATATAATGTTCAAGAGAGTGCATGTTTTCTCTTCACAAAGTTGACACATAGTGTACTCGACATTTGGGTTTGAGAAAGCTGCCAGATACGTCTATATCCCAGGCGTATTCTGGCCACTATAACATCACATTGCCGGGTTCTTGTTCTATTAGTCCCATATGTGAATGTTTCCTCACGATATCTATCATAATATTTAATGCTACAGCTTTCAGGTCTTTGTGAATTTGTTAGGTCGGTGAGATCTTCATTAGATATTTGTTTAAGTATTCTCTTTGTCACTGCTAATGAAATACCCATATCAATTTCTACCACTGGTTTTCTACAGCACAATTAGGTGAGTACTGCATCAACAACCTCAAAAAGACCCTGAATAACATCCACAACGGGCTCCACACCCTCAGACACAACATAACGATAACCAGGCCCTGCATCACAAACCTCAACAAGGCCCTGAACAACGTCAAAACCGGCCCTCAAACCCTCCGTTATCCTGAGGTTATCCTGAAATGATTTCGGGGGTTTGCGTCCCCGCAGCCCGGTCCACGACCAGATTTCGTTTTTGTGACACACCCCAGGAAGCAGCCCGTAGCAACTGTCTAACTCCCAGGTACCTATTTACTGTTAGGTAACATGAGCATCAGGGTGAAAGAATTTCTGCCCATTTGTTTCCGCCTCCACCTGGGATCGAACCCGGAACCTCAGGACTACGAATCCGAAGCGCTCTCCACTCAGCTCTCAGTCCCCTCAGCCACAACATAACCATAACCGGGAATTGCATCACCAACCTCAACAAGGCCCTGAACAACATCAACACCAGCAGCACACTCATCACGGGTCTCAACTCTTGAATTGGCGGCTTAGCTCTGACAGTCACCTTACCAGCCTCATAGTAAGGACTTGCTCTAATGCAATCGCGTTGGGCATTCGACTGAAATCTGTCGGAGTGATCTCTGGTGCAATCACTGCTACCGAAGAGGTCATCAAGAGGACTCATGTCGAACCAGAAGGGTTCTGGATAGACAGGAACAGATGTTTAGAGACCTTATCTTGGATCAATCTAAGAAATACTCAACTTGGTGCCCACTCTTACTCGTCAGAACCCTTACTATCCATACTCAAACCCTGAAGGTGTCGTTGTGCATTACTCAGAACAGTAGATTTACACACCACAAGCACACCAGCTACAAGGTGTGCTACCATGCACATCTGCCTTACCCAACATCATGCAGACATGAGGAGTCAATCGATCAGCATCATATGTTATCATCAGCCCTGATGTTAGCAGACATCAGCCTCTGATGTTTGCTAACATCAGAGGCTTCATTACCAATGTTGGCGATCTCACACAAAGCTTTGTGAACACTCATCGTCCTGATGTGGTTGTTGTACTAGAAACATTTCTAGATGACAGGACCCCTGAGAACTTTGCTGCAATTGCCGGTTATACCTCATGGTTGCGCCAAGACAGGCAGGGTCAAGGAGGGGGTGTTGCAGTATGCATCAGCAAATCTGTGGTTATCCCTGGTCATCTTAAAATTATGTTCTTCAAAATTTGCATAAATCCAGATACCTCAATACTCTTATGTGCAATGTACCGACCTCAATGGCAGGGTGCTTCCCCAATCAACTTCCTGATAGACAACCTAGACTCCCTGCTAATGAAGTCCAATTGTCAGCACATTACAATTGTCAGTGACCTCAACCAGTATCTCATACAGAGGGATTTTGATGAACTCTTAGCAGTCCTCAACCTTGAAAATTTTGTGAGCTCTCCAACCCACATGTCAGGCTCCTCCCTCGATCCTGTCGTAATTGACCTTCCTGCAAGCATAGTTCACTGCAGACCTTTGGGATGTGTTGGTTTTCAGATCACCAGGTTGTCTTTACTACACTTGCTATCCCGACAGACTGAGGTGAAGAATCAGTTCGAACTACCTGGCTTTGGGACAGAGGAAACTGGCCAGCCCTCAAGTCAGAGCTTGAATTAACTGATTGGCATGCCTTGCTCCAGGGGGACGTGAACAGCCAAGATAACGCTTTCACCAGTCGTATACTGGACCTCCAGCATAGGCACATTCCTCACCGGCAGTGTGTGACCAAGCCCACTGATCAACCTTTGTTTGGATATCGCTGCCGGATGGCAGCTGAAGCCACAAACAAGGTCTGAAGGAGAATTAAACGGCACCCCTCGGTTCATAACAGAAACATTCATAGACAATCTTGTCGAATAATGTAAGAAGTTCAACTGTGGGCTATATCCAGATGGGAATCCGAAACTCGAAGAAAACTTGAATCTGGAAGGGTGGATCCAAGGTCTGGTGGTCCCTGGTGAAGGATCGGCAGTGGTACTCATCTGTGGACACAATCCCGCCTCTAAACCGAGAAGATGGAACTATTACAACTATCAATCAGCTGAAGGCTGATCTACTTGCAAACCACTTTGCTGCCAAGATGCCGGTCCCTGATCCTAAACGTCAGCCTCCACATCTTGCCCTAAGCACTGAGTCTAGGATAACTGAAGTGGTTATACAGCAGGCTGAAGTTCTCCATCTCCTAAATCGCTACACACAAGCAAAGCTGTAGGGCCAGATAAGGTCAGTCCACGACTACTACGAAGCTGTGCTGACCATAGCCAGTCGATAGAGGTTTGACCTCACACGCGTGGGGTCCACGGTTCGAGACCCATACAGCCCAGGTGAATAGCATGTTTATTTCAGTGAAGTGTGTGGCTTACAATTTAATTACACCTGTGTACAAATTTTGGGGGCAAAGCCGGTGACTGAGCGGACAGAACACTGGACGCGTGATCCTGTGGTTCCGGGTTCGATCCCGGGCGCCAGCGAGAAACGATGGGCAGAGTTTCTTTCACCCTGATGCCCCTGCTACATAGCAGTAAATAGGTACCTAGGAGTTAGTCAGCTATCACGGGCTGCTTCCTGGGGTGGAGGCCTGGTCGAGGACCGGGCCGCGGGAAACACTAAGCCCCGAAATTATCTCAAGATAACCCTGTTGGCTCCACCTCTCACATGCCTCTTCCAACTCTGCCTAGCTCAAGGAATTTGGCCCTCCTTATTGAAGAAGGCAGACATTGTTCCAGTACACAAAAAGAAGAGCTAACTACAGAGCTAGCTAGCTACACTTGTCTGGTAACTACAGACAAGTGTCACTGTTCTCCATTACTAATAAAATCTTAGAATCACTAATCGCTCAGCAAATGATATAATTTTTTTATTATCATCCCATATGTGATCGACAGTATGGTTTAGAAAAGGTTGATCTGCTGCTGATCTCTTGCTAAATCTCTCCACTAAGTGGCACCAGTCATTGGATAAGGCCAAGATCGGCTTTATTGTTGCTGTAGACATTGCTGGAGCCTTTGATCAGGTCTGGCACTCTGGGTTAGTAGTGAAGCTTCAGGCACTAGGCATCTCAGGCTCCATCTTAGAGTTAATAAAAAACTACCTTCAAGAACGGACTCTAACGGTAGTCCTCAATGGAGCAGAATTCGATAGCCACTCAATTCGTACCAGCGTTCCACAGGGTAGTGTGCTTGGCCCTCTGCTGTGAAATGTTTATTTCAACGATCCATTTCATCACATTCTTGAAGCTCAAGCCTATGCTGATGACTGTACTCTAACCTTTACATACAGAATGGAAGAAATACCAAATGCTACAAGAATCATCAATCACCAACTTTCAGTAATTTCTACCTGGGTTGGAGATGACAGGTCGCATTTGTGGCTGAGAAGACACACGTGATGATGAAAACTAGACTGCACATAGCAAATTGGACAGGCCTGCAAATGGTGGCAAAGCCCTAGAGTTCACAGATGAAATTGACATCTTTGGAATAAAGTTCGACTCTTCAATGACAATGAAGAGCATGTGCTTAATCTAGCTCAAAAAGCAGCCAGGAAACTTACAGCCCCACGGCGCATCTCACACTTTCTTGACAGCAAGGGCTGCAAAACCTTATATGAAGCACAAGTTCGCTCCCATCTAGAGTATGCACCCTTTCCTGGATCGCCTGCCCCCCCCCAATCATCAGACTGTTGGACAAAATGGAGAAAAGGGCAAGAAGGCTTATATCTCTAGTCTTGACCTAGTCTGTTGGGAACGATCTTAACATCAGAGCCTGCAACACCGTCGGACGTTGCTGGTCTTACTGTTATGTACAAGGCCAATATCATCAACGTTCCGCACCTGGCCCAACTCTATGGACTACTAGTAGTTGCCCCCCCCCCCCCTGTAGCATTAGGTTCTCAACCTTTAACAGTCTAATGCTGGAATGCCTTTCTCAAGAACATCACTCTATCAGCGATCGTTCACTCCTAAGCAGACTCGCATCTGGAACTTGTTGCTCAACAAGTTGATACACGGGATATTAGGGCAACCGTCACATGAAAGCTCTGGCAAACAGTCGGCTACAGGCTCATCCTGTTC
>WNGS01011027.1:0-20081 GCA_020271785.1 Procambarus virginalis
GGTCGCTAATTTATAATGGAAATATATTGTAGTACATGATCTGAACACATAAACTAACCTATACATGCATATAATACCTTTCACATATAATGCATTATAATAAGTTTCACAATAAATAAAATAAATATATATTATTTTAGTACCTTTCTGAGTCGAGTAACTAATGCACGAGCCAGTCCTCAATTTTAGATGGTTCCAAAGACTGCACCCTCTGTGAGTTCTTCTGTCTTTCTGAGAAAAATATTTATAGCAATTAATGAACATCTTGAAGAGCATAGATTAATAACGTTTCATAACATACCTTTACTCACCAAGACCAACTCAAGTTTGACAAATATGTTTTCATTCTTGTATTGATTATTTGAGGGAGTTGATACTTCTTGAATACAAATCTCATATACTGATTACAGGGCAGGTAAAAAAATATAAAACTTGATCAGATGAACAAATACCAGCTTTCAGCATGTTTTTAGTTGTAGAGTTGTATCGTGAGAGGTATGCAAATACTTGCTCTGCCTCTTCCCCTAAAGTCAGGCCACTTCCTTCTTGCCACCGCCCTCCATACAATACCTTAACATAAATGTATACAGTAAAAAAAATTCAAATACTCTACAAAATTAAAAGCCTCTCTATATTAAATGATACGTATATCATTAATCTTAAACAATCAGAAATCTTAAATTTTTTTACACAAACTGTACTTATTAAATTTAATGTAATGTATACATTACATTAAATAATTAGTATACATAAATGTATACATTAGTATACATAAATGTAATGTTATATTTTTATTTACCTGACAATACCAAGCATGTCCTTTTGCATGCAGGACTCCTAAAAATGGCTTTGCTTGACCAATGTGAAAATGTGAATTGTTTCTGAGCCACAGTTAAGGCCCATGACCAATATTTGCAAATTATGTCTTGACAAATAAACTTTACATATTTGAAATACATAATTTGCAAATAGTGGGCATAACTGTACAACTCTCCTTGATACATATTCAAGGTGTGGAGGATAATACCATGTCGACAGGAGGCCATGCTGATTCCTGTTTCATCCAAACTTTGGAATGAAAGAGGCTTATTTTGAGCAGCTTTCCATGCAAACGCTCCACACATGTGCTTACTCTGTTAAACAAAATATTTATAGTAACTAAATATCCAGTTGGTGAGCATGATTATAATTATGCATAGGACGGGTAGAAGGTAGAGATTATTTTGCGCGAAAGGCATTGTTGTTGCACATAGAATTTCTATGGGCTATATTTCCTTATTTAATATATATAAACTATAATGAAAAATACAAAAATGGCCACCAGATGTTACAGTCACCAAAACAGTTATTAGGTAAAATTGAAGGTTTCTCAATATATAATAAAACTCACCTTAATTTTCAAGCTCTGAATAGTGCCAACATGAGCTTGAACATCTTCATCTTTGCTGAAGATACTATCAGAATATAGGGGTTTCTGATACCTCTGCAATGATAATTCAGAAATAATTATTCATTGTGTGTAACCACTATAATATTAAACAATGGGTAATGGGGTATCAAAAAATGTTTTATATGAAGAATTCTGATGCACTGCTAAATTTTACATAAAACAAAAAATTTACATGGTGTTAGATATATAAAATGATGATATGGATGCAATTGAAAGGCAAACTATAAAAGACATACTCGGTTAAAAAATATAAGTCATATGACAATGTATATTTATATGTGCATACTTTATTTACAAGAACATAATTTTGAAGATAATATAATTCATTATAATATAGTGTGTGTGGATGACAAAAGAATACTATACATTAAGTATCTGTAAAGCACATTTTATTACCTCCCAACTTTTGTTGTAGAAAGAACAAAACAAGAAAATTATGCTTATGCAAAATTATGCTACAATGTACCTAGTAATAAAGTTAAAATTTGCTACAAATAACCTACTTATAATTATGTGTTAAATTATGGACTTTCCCATAATGATATGCATGTTAGTGGTATTACCCATACTGCCTACCTGGGGCACCCCCTAGAGAGATAGTGGCCCCCCCCCCCTAGAGAGATATTGACACAAGTTAAGGTAATCCCTTAGTAAGGTGGTGGGTCAACATAAATAAGGACACAAATCAATATGTTCATTTAACAGTGGTATTAACATTATATAAATTTAGCTAAGAATACGTTTTTACAAGTGTAACAAAGTGAAAGGAATGTATGAAAATTTTGATGATATATTAAAATGCTCATTGACTTGAACCTGTCTTCCTATATATAAAGTATAAAAATAGTAAACACAGTACCATTATTGTTGTCTGTAGTTATTTGGAACATCTGGTATGTACACCATACTGTCAAAATCCGATGATCTATCTGAAAAATTGATTGGTAGTGTAATATTTGAATTCATTGCATAGCCTTTATACTAACAAAAAAGAAAAATTGTACAGAAAAGCTAACACAACATTATAACACCCTTCTGTGTATTCTATGGTACAAAAGAAAACAAACCTTAATTATAAAGGAAAATAAACGGACAGAAGAACTATGCATACTGCTGAAACTACTTTCCACAAAAATCTGAACCAAGGGATAGTCCCCCGAGATTTTCAATATGAAAATTTCACCCTTACAATATTTAAAAAAAAAAGCAGAAAGAGTTCAGCACAAACTAATGTCCGATCAGCTTGGTATAACACATCTGTAAGCTCATGGCGAAAATCCTAAGGGAGGGAATCATTTACCATCTTTCAGTGAACAATCTTATTCAATCGACACACCATGGTCTTCTTAAAAACAGATGCTACTTATAAACCTCCTCACTTTTCGGACATGGTAACATGGTACTCAAAGTGTTTCCGGTGGATGTAGTATACATGGATTATGCTAAAGACTTTAATAAGGTACCACATGGAAAACTAGCAAGGAAATTACAGGTTCATGGAAAAAATTGTAAAATGGACAAAACAATAGTTAAAACAAAGACAGCAAAGGGTCATACTAAATGGGAATGAATATGAAGAAATGTGGTAAGTTGAGTACCTCAGGGGTCCATTTTTAGGTCTAAAAATTTTTCATATACTGAACATCTATGATATAGAAGAGAATATAATATAATCAACACATCCTCATATTTGCAAATGTCTGGCGTTTCACGAGCACTTTGTCCTGGGTTCATATCCTGGCCGGGGAGGATTTACTGGGTTAGGCTAACCTAACCTAACTAACTTAACCAAACAACCAAGTAATCTCAAGTTACAAGTATCTCTGGGATTTTATTATCTGCTGTTGTAGAATTGACAAAATGGACACTGTCAACAAAATTTTCCCACATACTCCGTCACTAGTGATGGAGTACACATAGGGCAGGGGACCTGAATTGTCCCGGCAGGGACAATTCTGTAACAAATGTTCTATCATAAAACTTTGGTACAGTTTATTCATTTCTTACCGTTTGATGTACAGGAGTCAATGGTGCTGAGGTTTTATAGCTGGAGCGGGTCCGTAGAATTACCCAAATCTACCCAAATCTACCCAAATGTACCCAAATCCTCCTAGTATTACGTAAGTAATGAAGAAATATGATATATTTACTTACTGTAATGTTGGTGCTGCACGTAGAACACGATCAAACCTATTTTCACTCTGAAATAATGTAATTTCATATCGAAATTCGAAGTAAATATGTAGCAGGTGACGCCATAGGAAGTCGACGGTCCAAGCGACAAAATTGTGGAGCGACTTATCCAAGATATATGGTCGCCTGGAGAGTGTTTGCTGCCATGTCAGCCTCCTGTACACCGTGATCCAGTCGTCGCACTTCTTTGCTCAAATTGTCGCAAATTTAATTAATGATATTAACAAGTAGAATGGGTATTTGTAATAATATCTTTCATAAATACCCACAAAACATTTAATATTTATTTAAAAAATGTGTCTGGAAGTTAAATCAACTCCACAGGACAATAATTTTGCTATATAGATACTATCGTTATTCGCTTGTATGCGTTCGCTACTTAAACTACTCATGTCCTTTTCGTTCATAGAACACCGAACCTAACACGCTCTCTGATATATTGCTTAGTTAATAGAGATTCACAAATAAAACTTATATTTGTATATGTTATCAGAAACGCAGAGATAAAATAGTTTTTGTGAATCCATCACAGAGATTATATCTTATTAGGCAGGAAAGATATTCATATTTTAAACAAGGTTTCTTGGCCGACGCTCTCCCTATCGATAGGATCTATGATCTTTCGAAGATCAATGTTAATTTAATCTAAATATTGTAATAAACGAAGTTTTCTATGTCATAATAAAGATAGAAATATAAGCTGAAGATATATGCCTTTTTACAGTTACGTGGTGGCTATCTCAGGGAGTGTGAAGGCCTGCAAACAAGTGAATTAATTGTGTAATTCATTTGCATATGTGCAAAGTAACATCAAAGGTGTATATGTCAGCATAAACAAAGATGTAGACGATAATGTGACTACATTTCAAATAAATATATCTTAAATGAAAGCCAAGACATGGTTAAATAAATAGCCAATACCACACCATCGCCGGTGTCCGGACACATGAAAACTTCCAATGAATCAGTGTCCTGCCAGGCGGGCAATACAGGCTTCACAATTAAGAAAAAATTAGTAATTCAGAGAGATGCGTTGATAAACGCAAAATATTTTATATTTTAAATACAGATATAAACTTTGTTTTCAAACGTTTATTGTAACAATATCTCGAGTATAAGAATCAAGATATATTTTGGACTTAACAGTTTCCTATAAAGTTGCAATGCTACCTTAATTGTATATGATCATCATCATATACAGACAGAAATTAACTTATAAAATGTTGAGGTAAAGATAGACGTATGTTAATTATGACGCATAATCACTCTTAAAACTTAATTATAAACCATAATATTATAATTATAATAATCATCATGGGGGGGGGGGAAACCACAGTATATTCATACACGATAGGCTTTTATCAAGGACATCCTTAAGGTCGAATTACTGACCCCGCCTAGGATGCAACCCCACAACAAGCTGACTAATTCCTGAGTACCTACTTACTGCTAGGTGAACAGTCGCATTACGTGAACCCATACTCATCCTGTTGCCAGTTGTTTGTGCACCCCATACCCATCCTGTGACCTGTAAATTATTGTGCAACCCATACTTATCCTGTTACCTGTAGTTTATTGTGCACCTCATACTCATTCTGAGTCACATACGACATCGTGCAACCCTTTCTCATCGTGTAAATCTTTGTTTACTTTGCTCTCCATACTCATCTTCTGTGCGATAGTTTCTTGTGCATCCCATACCCATCATGTGAGTGGTAGTTCATTGTGTACCCTATATACTCATCCTGTGAGCATAGGGTACACAATGAGTTCATTTGTACTCCATACTCATTATCAAGAAGTGTATTTTACCAGCATTGTAATACAAATTAAGAATAAAGGCTTAACTGGATTACAAACCCATAATCAAAATAAAAGCCATCACTAATTATCATGACAAACGGCCTAGGCTACACTTCCGCCTTCGACAAGCGGCCGCCGGAGGTGCTTGGTTTATTGTACACCCCCGCACCTCAGCCCTGGGAAGCGGGCATTGGAATGTGGACATGTGAACCATTACCCCTCCCCCCCTCACTCCTCCTGTTAACAATATTACAAATAATAACAAAAAAAACTAATAATATTAATAAAAATAATAATGGAGAAACTTACTGTAATACCCTTGTGCTTGAATGAAGGTGAAGGAAAGACAATAAATGAGTAAGTGTATTAAAAACTAAATTTTCAAATCTAACCTTCATTCCTTCTCAATGTGTTGTATACCATGAAATGATTATACATTCTTCTGTTGTGAACATTGTATACAGGGCCTTAGGATATACATCCCCACAACAATGAACTAACTCCCAGGTACCTAATTACTGCTAGGTGAACAGCAGGTCATCTAGCAGTGAACACCACCTGCCAGCTCACCTAGTAATGAACACCACCTGCACATCGCACCGCACCACTTGCCAGCAGGTGCAGAAGTACGATGGAGAGAGCAAAGTATACAATATTTCAAGTATAAGAATAGAGATATATTTAGGATTTAACGTTTTCTTATAAAGTTTCAATAATACCTTTATTTCATGGTGCTACATAGCCTTCCCGGCTTGGTGCCTTCTTTGATAATTACTTACTTACATTTATTGAACTTTATCATCATCATTTACAAAAAGAAATTAACATAAAAAGTAGTCATTTTAATACACAACAGGCATAACTGTGACGTCCTTATCTCTGAAGCTAGACACAGATATAATGAAATAATCAATGATGGAATCAGAGTTTGTCTCCTGTGGATTCCTTCCCATATTGGTCTTCGAATGCATGATAGAACTGATGAGTTTGCCAAGACTTTTGCTCATAAAGAGGGAATTGATTACCAACTTGGACTGCCTTTGAGCAGCCTGAGGGCAGTAATATTCCGGGAACATCAACTAAATTTTGGAGACTTAAGGCAAAGTGAAATTCACACCAGTTACTCCATCTATCATCATTCTGTTATGCAACAAGTACCGCACGTCTGTGAGTCGTCCAATAAGATTAGCAGACTTCTAGATGTTACCACTGCTAGGCTTAGGCTCGGCTACAAGTACCTCTGGGAATTTGTAACATCTGCTGATGTAGATTTGACTAAATGTAAACTCTGCCAGCAGAACTAATCACATACTTTGCGTCATTCTATAACGAAATGTGAAAAAATCACGGAATTTAGAGATAACACCATCACTGGTTTCCAAGAAATGTGTAAGTACTTCATTCATAATGATGTGCTGCCCGAAATCTTAGCGAAGTATCCAAAATTTGCTTACTGTAGGTAATGCATGCACATGACTGTAGAGCTGCCGCCCAGTTGGGTGGGTGTGGAGCACATGACTGTAATGCTGCCGCCCAGTTGGGTGGGTGTGGAGCAAGACTAGTAACTGTGCGACTCACCATAGATGTAAAGTGCCTTGTATAGTGATTGTTGTGAGCCTCTTGTTGATCACTTGTGACACAAAGATTATTGATGTGTGTATTTGTGTGGGTGATTAAATATGTATGTGTATGTATATATGTATACGTATGTATATGTACATGTATGCATAAGTATGTGTACATGCATATATAACGTTAATAATTTTGTAACTAGCGTCAAAAGATTGTTATTTGCTTAGCTAAACGAACTAGAGAGGTCAGTTCCTGAACCGATTAAGTGCCTCTGTAATCCTTAATTTACACCACCGCCCACGGAATGGGTATGGGGTGCATACTAAAGAAAGAAATTGAAAAACAGAAGTAGATATGTATGTAAATTATGATGCCGGATAGGATCACTATTAAGAACTTAATTATAAACCACAATATGTTCTATATTATCAAAAATTCGGAAACATGCCATATATTTTCAAATATTTGTAATTAAAGTACTTATTTAGGAAATATGCATTTTAGTTACCCTAGTTAGCTCTGAGAACACACCTTCTTGCAGCAAGAATTTCTTTCTACCAATCTGAGAGATGCTAATGAGACCAGTCTCGACCCACTGGACAGGTCATGAACAACAATCAACTATAGCACCATCTATGTCAGAAGATATTCAAAATGTTCTTGATATCATTCAAATTGTCAATACGAGAGCAGAATACATAAGTTGAGTGATGTCAAAGGAATCATATTGACTGACCGAGCCCCATTGTAAATATTTGTGGCTTCCTGACCATAAAGTTACCGCCGCGGTCGAGGGTAAGAGACCGGATGTATTTATTATGCTTCGTCTTGAGGCAAAACCCAATACCTTAAGCCATATTGATGCTCTGTCCACAGATCATTCTCTCTCTCTCAAATCACATACACTGATGTTTTCCTACACCGACCCACGGGTGCAGCTGCAAGTGCAGTTGCCTCTACCCATCAGACAGAACTATTTGTCTTGCTTCTTACACTAAAATGTGTTCAAGTCTCCAAACTTGATGCATTAATTGTAAGTGATTTTCTATCATCCTTTAATTACGCCTAACTCTCTAAGACACAATTGTAACATGACCGGGTCTGAAGCTAGACAGAGAAAACACAACATTATTAGTGATGGTCACAGAATCCATTTCATGTGAATTCCATCCTCGTTGGCCTGCGAAACTTAAGGAATGGTCCAGAAAATATCTACGAAAGTTTAACTCAAGTTTGAAGATACTTCAGCTGATACTTAGATACTTCCAGTAAGTGTAAAGATAAGTGTTGACGATACTACCTTCATCTATTCAGACCCCAACCCAAACACACTAAATAATAATGTAAATAACAAAGTTACAAAGTCCACTCATGGATGTAAACCAACAAACTCCCACTAAACATAAAACAGACAGACTACATTTTATTTGAAAGTAAATCCTCAAACCAAATTAAATTTAAGATAGACAATGTTAACATTAGCAATAAAAATTATGAAAAGTTCCTTGAGCTATACATAGACAAGAAACTGAACTTCAGCATCCACATACAACACATATGTGGGTGCTGAGAGAGAGAGAGAGAGAGAGAGAGAGAGAGAGAGAGAGAGAGAGAGAGAGAGAGAGAGAGAGAGAGAGAGAGAGAGAGAGAGAGAGAGAGAGAGAGAGAATGAGCGAGAATGTAAAAATATACACTGAGGACAGGCAGCTTGTGCATGTCTATTCGTTAGGCGTATATCGAGGTCCACCTCCAAGGTCGATCTACTGACCTCCACATTCACCTGGGCACTAGGAGTCTCGAACCACCAACCCCAGGAGCAGGAGACAGTAACTCTATTAACTACTTTACCTACAGCATAAAGAAGGATTACAGAAACAAGAAATCGCAGTGGTTAACTGCTTCTGGAATCCTTCCTCGAGTGTAGATGTTACTGGTTCTTTGAGTATGTAAGTGAACAATAAAGAACTAATGATACAAATTAAATGTTTGGTATAAAATATGTGTATGTGACGTATATTCATATAAGCACAAACGTTGCGGTGTTCAGAGTGGGGACAGTTTCCACAGACCCTTGCCCACAGTTCCTAAAAACCAATTTAGCAATCATGTGTCCATTTTGAACAAATCATTTACAAATATTTTGAACGTTTGTTAAAGAATTGTCTCTGAACATAGTGACGGAGGGTGTGCAAATAATTTTGTTGACAGTTTACATTTGGTCAGGTTTACATTAAGGTTCCTGCAAATGTTGAATTTTCGGAGGACAAGACGGCTGCAGAAATCTTTACAATTTGTGGAGGAATAACGATCAACAGCCGTATGCCAGTTAGTGTTAAAGGTGATGACAATTGTATATTCAGTGCTATCTCACTTGCTGTGTGTGGGGACGAAACGAGATCAGGAGAAATTAGAGCAAGAACAACTACTGAGATAATAGACCAATGGGACTGGAAATATAGCACAGCATGATAACACGGATTTAAACCTAGTTTCTCCCGATTTCAAAGAAGTTTGTCTCCATTCTGCCTTGCCTGGAAAAGATTCATCAGTTATGACAATGTATGCAACAAGTTCTGTTGTAAACAGAGAAATAATATCAGTATATCCGTCTGTCAACGGCTTCCTTGACAGCTGTATACCTATTCTCAATACAAAATTTATGCCTCGGTGTGAAGTGAAGCAGGCTCCCATTTATATTATGTGGAGCGGCAATCTCAAGTAAGGAGATAAAACATGGACACAACCATTTTGTTCCATTAATGTCCTTGCCTCCACTGGGTCACATATCTATAGACAGTACCCAAAGCACTATGACATCCACATCTCTGAGTTTGTGTCGATCAGTTTAGTTTAGTTTAGTTCATTTATTATGCACCCCATACCCATCTTGTGGGCGGTAGTGGAAAGGGTTACAGAGGCACATAATGGGCTCAGGGACTGAACCCCACAATTCATTTAGCTAAGCAAGTTACAATCTTGATGAGCTAGTTACAAAATTCAATATAAGTCGATCTCGAACCCATTGTTGTGTCGATCACCATTATCTGTACCACCCATGTACACATCAACTCCAATCGGAAAGGATTTTACTCATTTTGTGTCCAAAATACAGTATGACTTTAAGGAGACACACTATTTTAAAGAAGCTTTTTAAATAAGCAATTATCAGAGAAGACACCATGCCGGGAAGGCTATGTAGCACCATCAAATAAAGGTATTATTGAAACTTTGTAGGAAAACGTTAAATATAAATATATCTCTATACTTATACTTGAAATATTGTATACTTTGCTCTCTCCATCGTACTTCTGCACCTGCTGGCAAGTGGTGCGGTGCGATGTGCAGGTGGTGTTCATTACTAGGTGAGCTGGCAGGTGGTGTTCACTGCTAGATGACCTGCTGTTCACCTAGCAGTAATTAGGTACCTGGGAGCTAGTTAATTGTTGTGGGGATGTATATCCTGAGGCCCTGTATACAATGTTCACAATAGAGCATTGTATAATCATTTCATGGTATACAGCACATTGAGAAAGAATGAAGGTTAGATCGAAAAATTTTGTTTATAACACGCTTACACATTTATTGTGTCTTTCCTTCATCTTCATTCAAGCACAAGGGTATTACAGTAATATTTTATTTTTTTTATGCACAATATTTTTATTAATCTTATTAGTTTTTTATTTTTTTATTATTAGTATTTTTGTTAACAAGATGAGTGAGGGGGGGGGTTTAGTTAGTTTAGTTCATTTATTATGCACCCCATACCCATCTTGTGGGCGGTAGTGGAAAGGGTTACAGAGGCACATAATGGGCTCAGGGACTGAACCCCACAATTCATTTAGCTAAGCAAGTTACAATCTTGATGAGCTAGTTACAAAATTCAATATAAGTCGTCACATCAACAATGGGTTCGAGATCGACCTCAAATACAGGTTCTAAATTAAGCAACTGACATATGTGGAGAGCTAGTGTCACAATTTATATATTTGTCCTGCACACCGCCCCCCATCCAGTGGGCAGCGGTGGATAGGTTACAATCACTCAGTTACTACCTACAGTTAGCAAACTGGGGATATTTGGCTAAAATTTCTGGTAGCAGATCATTTTGAATGAAATATTTACACATCGCTGGAACATTAGTTATAGAATTGTCTCTAAATTCACGTATCTTTTCGCACTCCATCACATAGTGACGGAGGGTGTGCGAATAATTTTGTTGACACAGTTTACATTTGGTTAGGTCTACATCAGCAGATAATGAGAATTCCCAGAGATACTTGTAACCGAGTCTAAGCCGAGCAGTAGTAACATCTAGAAGTCTGCTGATTTTATTGGATGATCCATAGATGTGTGGCTCCTCTTGCATGATAGTATGATGATAGATGGAATTACTGGTGTCAATTTCACTTTGCCTCAGATCTACCGAGTCTAAGCCGAGCAGTAGTAACATCTAGAAGGGGGGGGGGTTAATGGTTCACATGTCCACATTCCAATGCCCGCTCCCCAGGGCTGGGGGTGCGGGGGTGCACAATAAACTACCCACCTCCGGCGGCAGCTTGTCGAAGGCGGAAGTGGAGCCTAGGCCGTTTGTCATGATAATTAGTGATGGCTCTTATTTTGATTATGAGTCCGTAATCCAGTTAAGTTAAGCCTTTATTCTTAATTTATATTACAATGCTGGTAAAATACGCTTCTTGATGATGAGTATGGAGTACAAATGAACTTATGGTGTACCCTATACTCACAGGATGAGTATAGGGTACACAATGAACTTCCACTCACATGTTGTACTCACCTAGTTGTGTTTGCGGGGGTTGAGCTCTGGCTCTTAGGTCCCGTCTCTCAACTGTCAATCAACTGGCGTACAGATTCCTGAGCCTATTGGGCACTATCATATCTACATTTGAAACTGTGTATAGAGTCAGCCTCCACCACAACACTACTTAATGCATTTCATTTGTTAACTACCCTGACACTGAAAAAATTCTTTCTGACGTCTCTGTGGCTCATCTGGGTACTAAGTTTCCATCTGTGTCCCCTTGTTCGTGTTCCACCCGTGCTAAAGAGTTTGTCTTTGTCCACCTTGTCAATTACCCTGAGAATTTTGTAGGTGGTTATCATGTCTCCCCTTACTCTTCTGTTTTCCAGGGTTGTGAGGTTCAGCTCTCTTAGCCTTTCCTCGTAGCTCATTCCTCTCAGTTCCGGGACCAGTCTGGTGGCATACCTCTGAATCTTCTCTAATTTCGTCTTGTGTTTTACTAGGTATGTACTCCAGGCTGGAGCTGCATACTCCAGGATTGGTCTTACATAAGTGGTATACAGGGTTCTAAAAGATTCCTTACACAAGTTTCTAAAGGCAGTTCTTATATTGGCCAGTCTAGCATATGCCGCTGATGATATCCTTTTGATGCGGGCCTCTGGGGACAGGTTCGGTGTGATATCGACCTCCAGATCTTTCTCTCTATTTAACTCTTGCAGGATTTCACCTCCCAGATGGCACCTTGTGTTCAGCCTTCTGCTCCCTTCGCCTAATTTCATTACTTTACACTTTCCTGAGTTGAACTTTAGCAGCCATTTTCTAGACCAATCCTCCAGTTTGTCCTGTAGTCTCTGTCTATCTTCATCTGTTGTGATTCTTCTCATAATTGTTGCATCATCAGCAAACATTGAGAGGAATGAGTCTATACCCTCTGGAAGGTCGTTTACATATACTTGAAACAGGATGGGTCCGAGTACAGAGCCGTGTGGAACCCCGCTGGTGACATCTCGCTACTCTGATGCCTTCCCCTTCACTGTTACTCGCTGTTTCCTATTACTTAGATACTATCCCTTATCCACTGGAGCACCTTACCTTTTACTCCTGCCTGTTGCTCCAACTTTTGTAAGTCTTTTGTGAGGTACTGTGTCAAAGGCTTTCTGACAGTCCAAGAAAATGCAGTCTGCCCACCCTTCTCTTCCCTGCCTAATTTGTGTTGCATAGTCATAGATTTCTATTAGGCCTGTGAGGCACGATTTACTATCTCAGAACCCATGCTGGTGGAGAGTTACAAAGCTGTTTCCCTCCACATACTCTACGAGCCTTTTCCTCGCAATCTTCTCCATCACCTTCCATGGTATACAAGTTAGGGAAACTGGCCTGTAGTTCAGTGCCTCTTGCCTGTAACCCTTTTTGTAAATTGGGACTACATTAGCTGTCTTCCAGCTTTCCGGAAGGTCTCCCGTTTCCAGTGACATGATGGGTATGGGTTGCACAGAAAACTATCGCGCAGAGGATGAGTATGGAGAGCAAAGTAAACAAAGATTCACACGATGAGAAAAGGTTGCACAATGTCCTATGACTCACAGGATGAGTATGAGGTGCACAATAAACTACAGGTTACAGGATAAGTATGGGTTGCACAATAATTTACAGGTCACAGGATGGGTATGGGGTGCACAAACAACTGGTAACAGGATGAGTATGGGTTGCACAATAAATTACAGGTCACAGGATGAGTATGGGTTGCACAAACTACTGGCAACAGGATGAGTATGGGTTCACGTAATGCGACTGTTCACCAAGCAGTAAGTAGGTACACAGGAGTTAGTCAGCTTGTTGTGGGGTTGCATCCTAGGCGGGGTCAGTAATTCGACCTTAAGGATGACCTTGATAAAAGCCTATCGTGTATGAATATACTGTGGTTTCCTGTCCCCAACACAATGAATTGTTATAGTTATAATATTATGGTTTATAATTAAGTTCTTAAGGATGTCCTTGATAAAATCCTATCGTGTATGAATATACTGTGGTTTCCTGTCCCCCCCAAAATGAATTATTATAATTATAATATTATGGTTTATAATTAAGTTTTAAGAGTGATTATGCGTCATAATTAACATACGTCTATCTTTACCTCAACATTTTATAAGTTAATTTCTGTCTGTATATGATGATGATCATATACAATTAAGGTAGCATTGCAACTTTATAGGAAACTGTTAAGTCCAAAATATATCTTGATTCTTATACTCGAGATATTGTTACAATAAACGTTTGAAAACAAAGTTTATATCTGTATTTAAAATATAAAATATTTTGCGTTTATCAACGCATCTCTCTGAATTACTAATTTTTTCTTAATTGTGAAGCCTGTATTGGCCGCCTGGCAGGACACTGATTCATTGGAAGTTTTCATGTGTCCGGACACCGGCGATGGTGTGGTATTGGCTATTTATTTAACCATGTCTTGGCTTTCATTTAAGATATATTTATTTGAAATGTAGTCACATTATCGTCTACATCTTTGTTTATGCTGACATATACACCTTTGATGTTACTTTGCACATATGCAAATGAATTACACAATTAATTCACTTGTTTGCAGGCCTTCACACTCCCTGAGATAGCCACCACGTAACTGTAAAAAGGCATATATCTTCAGCTTATATTTCTATCTTTATTATGACATAGAAAACTTCGTTTATTACAATATTTAGATTAATTAACATTGATCTTCGAAAGATCATAGATCCTATCGATAGGGAGAGCGTCGGCCAAGAAACCTTGTTTAAAATATGAATATCTTTCCTGCCTAATAAGATATAATCTCTGTGATGGATTCACAAAAACTATTTTATCTCTGCGTTTCTGATAACATATACAAATATAAGTTTTATTTGTGAATCTCTATTAACTAAGCAATATATCAGAGAGCGTGTTAGGTTCGGTGTTCTATGAACGAAAAGGACATGAGTAGTTTAAGTAGCGAACGCATACAAGCGAATAACGATAGTATCTATATAGCAAAATTATTGTCCTGTGGAGTTGATTTAACTTCCAGACACATTTTTTTAAATAAATATTAAATGTTTTGTGGGTATTTATGAAAGATATTATTACAAATACCCATTCTACTTGTTAATATCATTAATTAAATTTGCGACAATTTGAGCAAAGAAGTGCGACGACTGGATCACGGTGTACAGGAGGCTGACATGGCAGCAAACACTCTCCAGGCGACCATATATCTTGGATAAGTCGCTCCACAATTTTGTCGCTTGGACCGTCGACTTCCTATGGCGTCACCTGCTACATATTTACTTCGAATTTCGATATGAAATTACATTATTTCAGAGTGAAAATAGGTTTGATCGTGTTCTACGTGCAGCACCAACATTACAGTAAGTAAATATATCATATTTCTTCATTACTTACGTAATACTAGGAGGATTTGGGTAGATTTGGGTAGATTTGGGTAGATTTGGGTAATTCTACGGACCCTTCACTCCAGGTAGCTTACTGCGTTCACTCCAGGCAGCTTACTGTGTTCACTCCAGGCAGCTTACTGTGTTCACTCCAGGCAGCTTACTGCCTTCACTCCAGGCAGCTTGTTCCAAACCACAGTGAAATCTGAACCAAGTAGCAATCGGGTCAACCCATGTGTTGCGTTGACTTATACAAAGACTGTCAAACATCGGACGGGGCAAACTCAAGTTAAGTTACAACTTTAAGCATCTCCTGCACTTGTCTAATAGCCTTCCCCTCTTCCAGCGGCCTCGCCTGCCAACTTATGACCGGTAAGACGCTTACAATATTCCCTCTCCCTCCCCTTCCGTGTCGCCCTAACTCCCTCCCAACTCCCTCTGTAATACCAGACAAGAGCCAAACATACTAATAAGCTTTCCTTGAAGAAAGACTAAGTTACTAGAGGCGGTAGGCTCTCCACGTCTTGCACACACACACGTCATTAATTAGCATTTTGTTCGCTTGTTTTAAGCGTCTTTTTATGGTTTCTAGCACGTAGTTTATCAAGAGGGTCAGTGCTCTCTTGAAGGAGATGTATCATAAGGTACGAAGGATAACTTTGAGGTCTGACATGTTATGGAGTAAGAGAGACAGAGTTAGTACTCATTTATAAAGTTAGCATCTTAAGGGGTGAGATTTGTCTCAACAATGACACAGAAGAGCATACTACAAAAACTTTAAATTATTTGTTATTGGACACCTGAATGAATCAGCTCGTAGGCACCTGAATGCCTGCGAGCTGATCACCAATCAGCACCGGTATCCCAGAGTCACACAAGGGATGATTAACACAGAACACAAGTGATATTCTCACCGATATATGCTGGACTTGGGCGCCGTAGTGGCAGTGGTTACGGCCGCACTCCTGGACGAGAGGCACCAGTTTCTCCGGCTGGTCGAGGCGACGGACAGCCTTCTCCACGAAGCCCATCACCCTGCAACCACGAAGTCCCTTCGTAAGATCTACTAACATCGTCACCATCGTCAGTTAGATTTAGATTTTAGATTTAGATTTAGATTTTTTATTCAGTTGAAGGTACATACATTGAAGATGAGTTACAAACAATATGTTGGATTTAAAGATACAGCTAGTACTTTAACTGTTATGAAAAGCCTTATGCAAACGTGATAAATAAATGGCAAAGGAGGTTTCGTGTTGTTAAATTCAAAGTAATATATTTAGGAAGCAACAATTAATAGCCAAAGTGGATATATATGTCATACAAGTGACGAAAGAGAATGGAGTTTGCAGTGACTAATATATTGAAGACAACAGCACAGTGTACTGACATAGTGTACCAAGCCAGTTGCCAATGGATTGAGGCAGTATGCTGAGATAGTAAATAGTGTACTGAGGCAGGGCAGTGAGGCATTATGTGGTGAGGCAATTCACTGAGGAAGCAGGCAGTATACCAAGTATTGAACTGTGGCGATATGCACTGCACGCCCTTCCCCAGCAATCTTCTCATTCATCACCCTCAACCCAATATAACCCAGTACCCAATATAACTCAGTACCCAATATTTCAGGACGGAACATGCATAGCAATTTTGGATTAAAAATACCAATATTCCAATATTCTCCATATTAAATACATTCCAGACCACGCTGTGTAAAAGTAATTTGTTTTGCTAAATTTCCTGAAATTATATGTACACCCGATTTAAAAAAAATTACGCTCTGCACAGAATTCTGAAATATAGGCAGTTAAGTTTGAAAAATATTATGAGTACAGGCTGGTTGCTGAGTGGACAGCGCGCGGGACTCGTAATCCTGTGGCCCGGGTTCGGTTCCCGGACTAGGCAGAGACAAATCGGCAGAGTTTCTTTCACCCTCATGCCCCTGTTACCTAGCAGTAAATAGGTAGCTGGGAGTTAGACAGCTGTTACGGGCTGCTTCCTGTGTGTATGTGTGTGTGAAAAAAATTAGTTATTAGTTAGTAACAGTTGATTGATTGATAGTTGAGAGGCGGGCCGAAAGAGCAGAGCTCAACTCCCGCAAGCACAACTAGGTGAATACACATACACGCACACAAGGTACCATTTATACAAGGTAAAGGTTACACAGGTGCAGTACCATTTGAGAGATGAAACTCTTTAGGAATTCTTCTTCGGTTGAGCACATAGGTGCAGTAAACCAGGACGGTTGAACACACAGGTGCAGTAAACCAGGACGGTTGAACACACAGGTGCAGTAAACCAGGACGGTTGACACACAGGTGCAGTAAACCAGGACGGTTGACTACACAGGTGCAGTAAACCAGGACGGTTGAACACACAGGTGCAGTAAACCAGGACGGATGACACACAGGTGCAGTAAACCAGGACGGATGAACACACAGGTGCAGTAAACCAGGACGGATGAACACACAGGTGCAGTAAACCAGGACGGATGAACACACAGGTGCAGTAAACCAGGACGGATGAACACACAGGTGCAGTAAACCAGGATGGTTGACACACAGGTGCAGTAAACCAGGACGGTTGAACACACAGGTGCAGTAAACCACAGGTAAAGTGTTGCCAGTGGGCAATACAGTCGAGGATAAACACGGACTGGGAGCCAAATATTGACCCAGCTCTCTGGTTACACTCTGTACTCGCGCCTGCCTCTAGTCCCCTGTTTCTGCCTCTAGGGGGACGAGTTTTAGCTCTTGGACCCAACCTTTCCAATCGCCGGTTGTCTAATGCAAGGACTTCCGGCCTATTATTAAAATCAAGAACGGTTGTGTGTGTGTGTGGATAAAGGTATTTCCAGAGCTAAATCAGTCTTTGGAGTTTTTGGAAGCTTGGAGCGTCAGAGACAAGTTTATTATATACAAACTTGACAATAGTCTGAAAAGCAGAGTTCCTTAAACATTAATTAATTATATGCGATAAGTCTCTAGACATCGCTGCTCCGGTAGACAAATGAATAACCACAAGCGTATACTACAATGAGGAACCTGTTTGTTTAGAAGACTCTATATAGAGGCTTCAACAGGTGTTTATAAGGCTCAGTATATATAGGTCCTCAACAGGTGTTTATAAGCATCTTAGACTAAGATCGAAAGTCAACACCTGGGGACATTTGGTGACGCTCAAGGCACAGCAGGAGGCGACTCTGACTTGAAGGGTCAACACAAGGACGACATATATGGAGGCCAGAGCCAAGCGTCAACTAGAAGGTGACCCCCCCTTGCCAAGGTCGAAGCAAGGATAGGATAACAAAAATATATTCTCATTCTTTGTTATCCACAATTTCTTGCATAGTTCGTGGTATTCTTTTATTGCAAGATAAAAATGTGTTTGTCTAGAACTGATAAAAATGAATGGGTGAATCTTGAACAAAAGATGGTGAACGTTTTTACTGTTGAACAGTGAGCGTTTGTTTCATCAAAGTGGGAAGTGAAAAAGAGGGTGGATGGGGAGGCAGGGGTGGGGGGACACACACACACACACACACACACACACACACACACACACACACACACACACACACACACACACACACACACACACACACACACACACACACTAGCGAGGGAACAGTTAACCAGGAACCACTAGAAGAGTTTGAGATTACCAGTGGGGATGTAAGGAAGCTTTTGCTAGAGTTGGATGTGACAAAGGCTATAGGCCCGGATGGAATCTCCCCTTGGATACTAAAGGAAGGAGCAGAAGCACTGTGCCTGCCACTCTCCCATAGTGTATAACAAATCACTGGTAACAGCGGAATTGCCAACAATTTGGAAGACTGCTAATGTAGTCCCGATATACAAGAAGGGGGATAGACAGGAGGCACTGAACTACAGGCCAGTGTCCCTAACCTGCATACCATGCAAGCTGATGGAGAAGATTGTGCGAATAAAGCTAGTGGAACATCTGGAGCGAAGGAACTTTGTAACACAGCATCAACATGGGTTCAGGGATGGCAGGTCCTGCCTCACAGGATTAACTGAATTCTAATACCAGGCAACAAAAATAAGGCAAGAAAGAGAAGGGTGGGCAGACTGCATATTTTTGGATTGCCAGAACGCCTTTGACACAGTGCCACACCAGAGACTATTGAAAAAGCTGGAGATGCAGACAGGAGTGAAAGGGAAGGTACTCCATTGGATAAGGGAGTACCTAAGTAACGGAAGACAGCTAATTACTCTGAGGGGTGAGGCCTCAGATTGGCGAGACGTCTCCAGTGGAGTCCCGCAGGGTTCAGTCTTTGGACCTATACTGTTTCTGATATATGTAAATGATCTCCCAGAGGATATAGAGTCGTTCCTCTCATTGTTTGCTGATGATGCAAAAATTATGAGGAGAATTAAAGCAGAGGATGATAGTAGGAGGCTACAAGATGACCTAGACAGTCTGAATGAATGGTCCAACAAATGGCTACTAAAGTTCAACCTGAGTAAATGCAAGGTCATGAAACTAGGCGGTGGAAACAGGAGGCCAGACACAGGATACAGAATTGGAGATGAAGTCCTTCGTGAAGCGGACAGAGAGAAAGATCTAGGAGTTGATATCACACCAAATCTGTCTCCTGAAGCCCACATAAAAAGAATTACATCTGCGGCATACGCGAGGCTGGCTAACATCAGAACAGCTTCAGGAACCTGTGTAAGGAATAATTCAGAACCTTGTACACAGCATATGTAAGACCAATCCTGAAGTATGTGGCCCCAGCATGGAGCCCGTACCTTGTCAAGCACAAGACGAAGCTGGAAAAAGTCCAAAGGTATGCCACTAGACTAGTCCCAGAACTAAGAGGCATGAGTTACGAGGAAAGGCTGCGGGAAATGCA